>CAJVPZ010001771.1:0-13735 GCA_910592135.1 Racocetra fulgida | reverse complement strand
CTGCTCTTCTGTAGTAATTCACATTGTTGTTATTTCAAAAATTATTAATAAAGATACGAGCAAGGCCTCACCTTAATATTAAAAAAAAAAAAAGCAAATATAATTAAGTCTTTATAACTATATAAATTTAAGAAACTAAAAAGATAAATGCCTGTTTATCAAGTTTTAAGTAGAAAGATAATACAAACTTTTAAGAGTAACTACTGGAATTGATATCATTTAAGGTTAGTTAATCAGATAAAGCAAGAGTATTTGGCAAGTTGTTTTATCAACTATGCTGCTGAAGCATTAACCAGAGTAAAAAGATCAGCAGATAATATAAAAATGAAATATCTTCTAAACTATTTTAATTGATAAATAGCTAGAGTACTAAAAGAAAAATATTAGGTTGTCTTAAAGAGTAGATACTAGTATTTAAATAAACTCTACAAAGACTAAGTAGGTAATAGTAGTAGCTTCAGCCCACAAGTATTTGTTCTTGAACTTGGTATAAATTACTAAAAAAACTAAATATAACAATAATAGTAAGTACTAAACTATTCTAGTAGGTGATATATTTGAGAATAAATCAGTTAACTATGTTAATAGTTCTATAGGCATTTTACAATGATCTTGAGCTGTAAAATGACTAATATATCTTATGATTCTAAAGAAATTAAATTAGATTAGTATAAAAAACTCTGATTAGAAGGTTTAAATAAGAGATTTACAGGTGGATATTAGATATAGTATATAGAGAATAACTATAGATTGAAATAAATATAGTAGAAATCTTAAATAGGAAATGACTAAAGTTAAACATATGTCTATATATATTTTTGTCAAAATATACTTGTTTGGAGCCCTTTGAAAAAAGCATTATATAATTCTATATTTCTAATAAAGTTAAAAAGCTAATCTTAACTATAAAAAAATTAAAATCTGATTAAAATAAAATAAAAACCCTCTTTTGCTATTCTTTAGAGCTTATAAAACTTATATATACTTGTTTATTAATAATTTTAACTTTAAACTCTACTCCTAATACTAGAATAACTTCAAAAAATAGCCTCTAAAAAATTTATTTTTTTAAAAAAATAAAAAATTGTTTTAGTTAAATTTTATTTTAATCTATCACAATTATTAATTTTTAATAGCAAAATTGTGAAGTTTGCAGAGTTTGCCTATCTATTTTATAAACTTCTTATACTTCTAACAGATATTAATACTATTACATCTCCATCCTATCTTTTCTATATTAATATAACAATTATTATAAATAGGCAAAAATCTTCTCATAATCAATATAACTACATCATATATAGATAAACTAAATCTAGTAGAAGCTAGATAGCCTATTCTAGTAGAGCTTGGGCTAAAAAAAAATAAATCTTAGCTGTAGGTCTCTGTAATAATTTATATAATTTATTTAAACAATATAATATATAATTATTTAATAAAAACTAAGTTTAAACCTTACTCTATTAAAAATTTTTTTAATAATTTGTAAATTCTGTAATTATACATTAATAATTTTATATTTATTAAAATCATCTTATAAAAACAAATATTTGTTGATTAAATCATTCAAAACAATCTAGTAGATTAAAAGTTATTTATAATAAAGCTATTTTTAAAATAACTTTAAAATTTTTATTAAAATTATATAAAATTTGAATAATCCTGGCTTTTAAATTAGATTTTGGAATCTTCTTTAGTATAGATGGGTATATATAAATTATTACAAGATTATAGTATATAAAACCTAACTAATTTGAGCTAATTTAAATTTTAACCTTAACTCTAACCCTAATAATTTATTAAATTACCTAAATTAGTTCAAAATAGTTAATTTATATATATTATAATTGTATAATAATTATATATGCCCACCTATACTAAAGATCAACCCATTAGACAAAAGTTTTTGGTTAATTTTACAAATTAGCCTATATAGTTTTTGATTATTGCAAAGTAGTTTGTTAAATATCAATTTTGGTAGATAAAGTTAAAAAATATTAGCATTTATATAATAAGCTTTATTTTATTAATTAAAAATAATGTTTCTAACATATAATAAATTTTATTTATAAAACTTTTGTCATTAAAATATAAAAATCATTTTTTCAGTTTATAGAAAAACCTTAGATTTTGTAAATTATTAAATTATATCACAAAAAAGATATTATATTTTGCATATTAATGAGGCTACAATAAACCACATATACAATTTTAGTCATTGTCTATTTAAAACTTTCACCTGCAGGTTACCTGCTAATGTTATACCTGGAACACCTATGTGGGCTTTCTATTTAAAAATCTTTGATTTTTAATGTTTTTTCTATAATACTAAAATTAATATCTAGTAGATCTTTGGCCGTGAGATAAACTCCATTAAAACGAAGGTAGATTTCCACTTCTACACTTGTTTGGAATTTTTTTTATACCAGAGGTATTTCAATTTGGTAAGGACAATCCTTTACCACAGATCTTGTATTCACCGCTTCACTCACCACGTATGGTGTCTGCACTTCATAAGTTGATCTCTTTTCAGGAATTTCTGATTTAAATTCGTATTCACCTGGACTTGTACCCACAGAGCATCGCATTCGATTATTTACTTCTAGTTAGATTACAGAGTATTTTCATTAACCTTGTCTGTGGTGGGTTTGGAGCGTATACACTATGCTATGGGACCCAACCCTCATAAAATTCTTTTATTTCTTCAAACATTTACTTTTTTTTTAATTTTTAAATTTAATTCTACGAAACCCCTTTTAATCCATTCACTCAATAGGCCAAGTTTATCAATTTATTCCTGAAACGAACGTCAGTTGAACTCATTTAATATAGGAATAATGAACTTGAAATTGTATTATAGCTACGTTGAATGGTTATGATTAAGCACCAAATGGGGCCATATATTGTACCTTCCAATATCGCACCTAATTGCATGTAGTATATGATTCCTGGCCAATTTTCCGTCTTTTCGATTCGTGACTTATTGTTACGTTAAATGGAATTTCAACATTAACCATAGGAATGGAACCTACATTATATGAATAGATATTACATTAAATAATATAATAGAAGCGATATTGTAGTATGCATAATCATCAATACCATATATGTCAAGTAGGTTATTTCTTTCTTTATATTGTTGAGCAATTTCATACGTATTAATAAGTTTGCTCGCATATCGATATACAATATCAGGATATTCTTTTAAAATTATTGAAAGCTCTGGGATTCTCATATCAGCTGCCATAAATTCACTCATTATTTGTAATTTTTCATTAGATTTATCAGGCTCATCAAATTCATCCGGCTTATTAGATTCATTAAGTTTGTCGGATTCATCAATTTCATTAGATTCATCAAGCTCGTCAGATTCATCAAGTTCGTCAAATTCATCAAATTCATTAGATTCATCAGGTAGATTCACAAAACTATGCCATTCAGAAAGCTCATTATGAATTGTTTCAGCAGTAGGTCGTTTTTGCGTGTCTGAATCCATGCATAAGTTTGCCAATTCAATATAGCAGCTAGGTGTTCCTAAAGCAAAGCCTGGTCTCTTTCCATTGCAAATTTCCAATGCAAGTTCGATATCAAATGAACGTCCATAAAATGGACGTATTCCTGTAGTCATCTCCGTCATGATGACACCAAAACTATATATATCGGCAGCAGGTGTATATTTCTGACCTAATAAAACTTCAGGCGCCATATAAGGCATAACCCCATAAGTTCCATTTTTTAAAATGTATTCTTCATTCTTTCTTGATAGTCCTAAATCTGAAATATAGGATTTTAACGAGCCAAGCCATGATTCCTCCCTATGATGCAAAATATTACCGCAGTGAAGATCACAGTGAATGTATTCTGCTTTGTGAATTTTAGTTAAATCCTTTGAAATATCAATTAATAATGATAATTTATCTTCCCAAGTAAGTTCTTCAAAATTCAATTTTAAATAATTATGAAGATCTCCTTTATTAGCATATTGAAATACCATCATATATTCTTCCGTTTCTGTATTTTGAGTTAATCCATATACTACAAGCCTGCTACCACTTAATCTACAATGCATATGACTTCTAAACTAATAAAAAATAATTTTATGATATTAGAGATACTATACGCAATAAACAAATATGTAAATTATAACCTTATCTTACTTCTTTTAGAAAATCATTAGAATTTTTTTTTGATCCAGGTAAAGTCTTGAGTGCAACCTTCATAGATTGTGGTTTCCAATTGGCTAAAAATACAGTACCAAATCCTCCCTTACCAATCTCTTTTATGACACTTAATTTTTCAAACGGAATCCATTCAATTGCTTTATTATGTTCAGTGGCACTAAGTTGGAACTCTTTAATACAATCATCAATGTCTTTATTACCACTTGTCCATTCCCGAGTTATTCTATAAGGATCACATGACTGACACCAATTTTTTGAAGTATTAAATCGATTACAATTTTTACATTTTCCATGCCAATCGTGCCTTTTAGAATCAAACTCATCATCATCTTTATTAATAGCACTTACAAATACTACCATATATTCACCAGTGGCTGTAGATTGTGTTATTCCGTATATTTTAATTTTATCACTTTCTATTTGCATTTGAGTTGTAAACTTGCAAAACGAATAAAGACATATAACAATATTAGTGCTAGAATAAGAATATGAAGTAATTATAATGTACTGTCGAAACTTCCAAAATCGATATGCATGGTTGACAAGTTTTATATCAGTATTGGGAGGTTATCAGATTTGAATACATTATAAATAATTAGATTTATATAGCAAAAACAGGGTTCCGATCAATTCACCGACAGTCATTTCACCGAATGTTCATTCATAGGGTTAGGGTTTAGCATTTGATAGGTTACAGGTATATATTTTTACTAAATTTCACCTGGAGTGATGTCGGCTAAATGAGTTGTCGGTAAAGTGACCCGCAATAACATACTTGGTAAATTAATTTTTAACAGATTTAACAGATTAGGCCACGCAAAGTTAATTTTCGTTTTGCATAACTCGCCCATATTAGCCAATTTACAAAATTTTGAATAGCTTCTGATCTACTAATCAGTTTTAGATGATTTTACTACCAAAATATTCGTCTCGATGAGACAATCCTAACGAGCCCAAAATCGTTAAAATTGAATTACAAGATCCCGTAAATCAATTTTAACGATTTTGGGCTCGTTAGTATCGTCTCATCAAGACGAACATTTTGATAGTAAAATCATTTAAAACTGATTGGTAGATCAAAAGTTATTCAAATTTTGTAAATAGGCTGATATGCGACCCATTTTTTCAAAAAAAATTATTATTATTTTTTTTAAAGTCCCAATTATGCCAATACAGTCAAACCTCTCTATAGTCACACCTTTGGGATACAAAAAACTGTGATTATAAAGAGGTGTGACTAATATAGAGGTATTTTTTATATAGCTAGAAATATTTGGTAAAAATAAATTTATAATTATACTAATTTTGTGACTATAGAGAAGGTGACTATAGAGGGGGTTGGCTGTATTCTATTTTTGCTATTTATGTAATTATCTATCAATTTATCTGGTGTACCCAACAGAGACCTTGATATCCGGAATTTTCCGATAGACCGATAAAAAAAATCTCAGCGCTGAATACTATGCAAAAAGAAAAATCAACTTTGTGTGGGCTTAGATATGAACATGAGTCTATTAATTTACAATAGATTAAAAAAAAAATCTGACTCAATTTTTTCCATGTTCCGCAAAACGAAAAATTAACTTTGCGTGGCCTTATCAGTTTAAAAGAATCAATTTTGGGAGGTTCAACAGTATTAATATTTGTCGCGCTGAAATCGGATGTTGGTGAAATTCAGGGTCTCGATTTAAAGATAAAAGCCCTGCTAAAATTCACATATACCATTTTATTATAAACACCAATCCTAAACCCTAACCTAACCAATAAAAAAATGCCTAAAAAAAACGCCCCAAATTTTTTTTATATCATATTAAAATAAGTCAAAATTTCATCATCATCCGATTTCAGTATCATTCCCGATAATATTTTTGCTTACTTCTTTCAAAAAATTCAATGAAATCGGATCCGGAAAGACCTTAAGCTCGACTAAATATGATGATTTATACGACTGTGAGCGACCTGAGATTGATTGTTTACCATCTAACCAGGTTGCTTGAAATACATAACCAGATTTAGTTTTTTTTTGAATTTTATATAATCTGTCAAAGGGAATCCACTCAATCATATTATCGTATTCTGTAGATTCAAGTTGAAATGATTTAATGTAATCATCAATAATTTTATTTCCACTAGTCCATCCTTGAATTATTCTCTGAAGCTCACACGCCTGGCACCAAGCTGGTAATGTGTAATATCGATTACAACGTTCACATGTTCCATTATCACGACTTCTTTTTGAATGAAATTTATCGTATACCAACATACACTCATTAGCCGTATTTTGAGTTAGTCCATATACTTTAAATTCGGTATCTTTTATATAACTCTTAAACTTTTAAATGGGTAAATATAGTTTATAATTTATAAGTAAATAAAGATATACATAATAATAATAAAAATATAACAGATTTTTTATTCTATACTTTACCTCTTCTAACAAGTCTATTGAATTTTGCGAACAATATAATAATTTAAGGTTAATTACACATGGTGATGTACGTGATTGTGTGTATTTATTATCCCATATATTCTTATTTTCAGAAATTGTTCGTATACCATCTAGCCAGATTGCTAAAAATTCATCACCTCTCTTTTGAATATTATCTAACCTATTAAAAAGAATCCACTCAATTACACTCTCATATTCTGTGGCCTCAAATTGAAATTTTTTAATGCAATCATCAATGTCATTATTTCCACTTGTCCATTCTTGAGTTATTCTCTGAGGGTCACACGCTTGGCACCAAGCTTTAGAAGTGTTATATAGATTACAACGTACACAGTTTCCATTCTTATAACTTCTTTTGGAGTGAAATTTATCAAATACCAACATATACTCATTGGTAGCTGTATGTTGAGTTAACCCATATACTTTAAGCTTGTTATTTTTTATATAGCTCTTAAACTTTTTAAAGGGGTAAATATAGTTTATAATTTATAAGTAAATAAAGATGCACATAATAATAAAAAAATAAACCAGATTTTATTCTATACCTTACCTCTTCTAACAGGTCTATTAAATTTTGAGAACTATGTAATATTTTAAGGTTAATTACACATGGTGATGTACGTGATTGTGTGTATTTATCCCTGTCGTTATACCAGTATAAATCCTGATTTAAAGAAATTATTCGTATGCCATCTTGCCAAGTTGCTAAAAATTCATCATTATTTTCTTGAATGTTATCTAATTTGTTAGAATCCATTCAATTACATTCTCATATTTAGTGGTCTCAAGTTGAAATTCTTTAAGGTAATAATCAATAATTTTATTTCCACTGGTCCATCCTTGAATTATTCTGTGAGAGTCACACGTCTGACACCAAGCTGGTGACGTGTTATATCGATTACAACGTGCACAATTTCCATTCTCATAATTTCTTTTTGAATAAAATTTATCAAATACCAACATATACTCATTGGTAGCTGTGTTTTGAGTTAGTCCATATACTTCAAGCTTGTTGTCTTTTATATAGTTCTTAAACTTTTAAATGGGTAAATATAATTTATATAATTTATAAGCACTTCGAATTAAAAAAAAATATATAAAATAATAAATAAATATATATTTTATTCTATATCTTACCTCTTTCAACAGGCCTTTTGAACTTTGAGAATTATGCAATATTTTAAGGTTAATTACACATGATGTACGTGATTTTGATCGTATTCCATCTAGCCAGTTTGCTAAAAATTCATCACCGAACCTTTGAATATTATTTAATTTATTAAAAGGGATCCACTCCATCACGACCTCAAGTCGAAGTCCTTTAAAGCAATCATCAATATCTTTATTTCCGCTTGAGTCACATGTTTGGCACCAAGCTGGTGATGTGTTATATTGATAACAATGTGCACAGTTTCCATACCGTCTATCTCTTTTGGAATGAAATTTATCAAATACCAACATATAATCATTAGTAGCTGTGTTTTGAGTTAGTCCATATACTTTAAGCTCGCTATCCTTTATATGGTGTTTAAACTTTTTTAAATGTGAAAATTTAATTTATAATTTATAATTATATAAATATTAAAACACACATAATAATAAAATATAGATTTTATATTATATCTCACCTCTTCTAACAGGTCGGTTGAACTTTGAGAATTATGCAATATTTTAAGGTTCATTATGCATGGTGATGTACGTGATTGTGTGAATCTAGTAACCAATACAGTCTTATTTTCAGGGTTTATTCGTATGCCATCTAGCCAGTTTGCTAAAAATTCATCACCATTTTTTTGAATATTATTTAATTTATTAAAAGGAATCCACTCAATCACATTCTCATATTTTGTGGCCTCAAGTTGAATTTCTTTAATGCAATCATCAACGTCTTTATTTCCGCTTGTCCATCCTTGAGTTATTCTATGAGGGTCACATGCTTGGCACCAGGCTAGTGATGTGTTATATCGACTACAATGTACACAGTTTCCATACCGTCTATCTCTTTCGGAATGAAATTTATCAAATACAAACATATACTCATTGGTTGCTGTGTTTTGAGTTAGTCCATATACTTTAAGCTCGCTATCTTCTATATGGTTTTTAAACTTTTTTAAATGGGTAAATATATTTTATAATTTGTAATTATATAAATATTAAGATATACATAATAAAATATAGATTTCACCCTATATCTTACCTCTTTTAACATATCCATTGAATTTTGAGAATTATGTAATATTTTAAGGTTAATTTCACATGGTGATGTACGTGAATGTGTGTATTCACCCCCGTCTAAATACCAGTTAACACTCCATAAATGCCGGCTTTTATCCTCATTTAAAGGATTTTTTCGTACGCCATCTAGCCAAGTTGCTGAAAATTCATCATTATTTTCTTGAATATTATCTAATTTGTTAAAAGGAATCCATTCAATCACATTCTCATATTCAGTGGTTTCAAGTTGAAGTTCTTTAATGCAATCATCAACGTATTTATTTCCACTTGTCCATCCTTGAGCTGTTCTCTGAGGGTCACATTGTTGACACCAAGCCGGTGATGTATTATATAGATTGCAACATGCACATTTTCCTTTCGCATAACTTCTTTTTGAATGAAATTTATCAAATACCAACATATACTCATTAGTAGCTGTGTTTTGAGTTAGCCCATATAATTTAAGCTCGCTATCTTTTATATAGCTCTTTAACTTTTTCGTATGGATAAAAATAATTTATAATTTAT
Organism: Racocetra fulgida; assembly: GCA_910592135.1. Classification (NCBI taxonomy): domain Eukaryota; kingdom Fungi; phylum Glomeromycota; class Glomeromycetes; order Diversisporales; family Gigasporaceae; genus Racocetra; species Racocetra fulgida. The sequence goes on along the minus strand of CAJVPZ010001771.1, from coordinate 4,363 downwards.
AATTATATAAATAATAAGATATACATAATAATTAAATATAGATTTCATTCTATATCTTACCTCTTCTAATAGATCCATTGAATTTTGAGAACTATGTAATATTTTAAGATTCATTATGCATGGTGATGTACGTGATTGTGTGTATCTATTATTCCACGTATTCTTATTTTCAGAAATTATTCGTATACCATCTAGCCATGTTGCTAAAAATTTATTACCACTCTTTTTAAAATTAACTAATTTATTAAAAGGAATCCATTCAATTAAATTCTCATATTCTGTAGTCTTAAGTTGACATTCTTTAATCCAATCATCAACATCCCTATTTCCACTTGTCCATCCTTGAGCTGTTCTCTGAGGGTCACATGTCTGGCACCAACCCGGTGACGTATTATATAGGTTACAATGTATACATATTCCATTGGAACCGACTCTTTCAAATTCAATTTTTTGCATAATTATTGTTGAGGTAAAGATGTTTTGATGAGCTGAAAATCCATTGTCGTTACATATAACATTCTATGTAACACGAATACTATTTCGTCTAAAGTAAGTAGAGAATTGTTGGCGAAACTAAATCAGTTTTTACCAATCAGCAATCAATATTGGTGATACTGGTGATACTGCTGAGACCGGTTATACTAGTGAAACTAATAAACTGAAGATACCCTAGTGATACAACTAGATAAACTCGTCTTACTCTATACAAACAAAACAGGTAAGAACATTTAATGTTTATATCTGTCTATTTGTTCTAACCAGAATATAGAATAAGGCGATTTATCTAGTTATATCATCAATATACCAGTCTTGCCAGTTTCATCAATATACTAGTATTAACAGTATCATTTGACCGAGTTCGACTTCAGTGTTATCGGTATTTATACAATACAATGTTCTCAAATATCAAAACATCTGAATTTTCATATAATTGAAATAAAATTTAGAAGGTTTGTTAATTCGAATAATACTAAATAAATGGACTTCGACAATTATTCTGTGGCTGAATTTTTAGGGCAATTTCATGTGTTAAAAACTTTCAGTATTTAGAAAGTTACTTTTTTTATTGAAATATTCAGATAATTTTTTCTTTTACACTTCAAGTGAGTTTGCTAGTGTAACCGTTGTTGGGAGAGCTTATGAAAACACTATGAATAGAAGGCCAATTTAACTCCAACGGTGTACGGGGAGATAAAGATAAACTTGGAGAAACTAAGGGAGTCTTTTATAACTATCGGAGGTCTATTGAGACAATATGATACAGAAACGAAGGTTTTAATATTAAGAGGGGTGATAAAGGGGTGGTGCAACTACAGATGATGCTGTTAGGTATATCTCAATAAGGATGGTGAAGTAAAAGCGGACGATAGCGGGGATAACTTTTAAGTCCACGGGAGTGATTAACGGGGTCGAATAACCAATCGTAAGTTTCGTTCTCTACCACAATTTTCACAAGTCACGAAGGTGAATGGCAATATCTGATTCCACAATCGTTCCAAAATCCGAGTCTTAATAAGCCAAATCGAAGTTACAAGTCAATTCAGTCCGTCGAATTGAGTCTCGAAAGGGGTTATTAAAGTTACAAGTCAAATTCTAAGACAATTCACAAGGGAATATTCAGCTAAGTATTTCTTTTATTCAAGCGAAAGGAGAACGATTTATTTAAGGATCGAATGGTATTCTTTATTAATCATAAGATAGAACTAACAAATTCTAATCTCTACTGCTTTGAACGTTAGGTCTTTAAATACATTTTAGATTTTGGGAGTGTTTACACCCTAAAGGTTGCGTTTACACGACTACGGGTGCGATTACACTACTACTGGGATGCTTACACCCCCACGGGATGTTTACACACCCATTCCTTAGTCATTTTCCTGTGATTATGCAAGTGGACCACAGCAACAGGTTCAAATGGTTGTGTTTGAACCTCTCGGTTGCGTTTACACACCTTGAGTAACAGTCATATGATTAAGTCACCACAACAATCCATCATTACCACTTTAGTATAAGTTATGAATAATTAAAAGAAATTAATAAATATACTAAAATTGGACATTGTTACCAGAATGGATGGGGTAACACAAATAAACTATGTACATGCGGCAAAGTTACCGACTAAGATATGAATTTAGAACAAAAAATAAAGAAACTAAAATTTTAATTCGTTACACTAGCTGGCAGAAAAGTCCTTGCCATGAGTTTTCTCACAAAATAAATAAATTGAGCATATGGTATTAGATAAACATCTGTCTCGATATAGTATATGGGTTTAGTTAGGAGTGTTAGGATGTTTAAACCTATAGAGCAAAGCTAGTCTTAAGACCAATCTGAAACTGAACAAAATCAATCTACTTTCAGTCTTAAGACATACCATCTTGGACCTGTTCGGATGTCTAAATTACTCAAATCTTAAAAATATAAATTATTAAAGACCGAACCAGACGGATCAAAAATAGACCAAGCTGGAACAGATCAAGCCATGCCTTTTGTCATTGTGATAACAAATTAAATAATAAAAGTAAGAATGCCTTGTCCGCAGATTTATTTTGGTTTAATATGTCATGATTGATTATTATTATTCCTTTCTATGTAATAACATAATTAGCAAATTTAAATTGACAGAAGTTATTTCGAAAGAAAAATGACTATGTAAAAATATAATAACACTCGCCAACTCTTCTAAACAAGGAAGTCATGTTATTTTCTTTCTTTGAAGCTGCGGAGGATTCGAGGAATTAAGCTAAATTTCAGCATCAAATCCAAGTATTTGGTCTCCAATTTTAAATTTTAGTTACCAAATCACGGCTAACCCATCTTCCCACTATCTAACCCATCTTGACTACTTCGTTAGACATAGAAGTTATATATAATAATGCACACTGTATTGATTGGCACAGTTAAATCAGTATTATATATGAGTAGTCAAACAAAATTTAGGGTAGTTTACAAATGCGCAGTAATGCTAATTCAATCAAACTCACCTATCCAAACAGCAGAGGAAGTTACAACGCGATATTGACATTCTTTTTTCAACAATAGCTTTCGATTTTATTCTAGCTTTTGATTAACAATCGGGCAGTAAAATGTTTAATCACAGAGAAGTTAATTTGCAAGCGAAGATGGCCAATTATTTTTGCTTAAAGAATAATGATATCTGATGGAGCTGAAGAAACAAATGCGTGGTTTCGTTAATTTTGTCATGTAAAATAGTTTTGTCAAGCATCAATATTAGTGGATCTGGATAAGGAATTTATTTTACTTAGATAATGATGTTTTTATAGCAAGGAAAAAATAACTTTTATTTTATTTATTTATAAATCATTTATCATTAAAACCCATAAAATCTTTTTACCTCTTTGAACATTTAATTTCTTTAATTCCTTAAAACTCATTTCTACGTAAAATCCTTTAAATTTATTTACTCAATAGACCGAGTTTATCAATTAATTTTTGAAATACCATAATAACAAAATAAATTTATTTAGCTCAGCTATAAAAGTCAAAGTTCAATACATCTGAAATCAGTGTTGTCCACGGAATAGTTGGAACAAATTTGAGTTTTTTAAAAAATGTCAACAGCTCAAAATTTATTATTAAACAAATGTCAATAGTTATTAACTCTTAAAAAAAATGTAATTTACATAAATTTTATTTATTGTTCTAAATTAATCGTGGTCTGATTGGTAATTAATTATATGTAACATAGCTGCTTTGTTACTTATCGTTATTCGTGATTGTGAAACAAACTCCTAGTGAGTTCAAATTTTGCTATCTCACATAGAATATTCAATACATAAGAAAAAACCAATGTAGTAAACCTGTTCATAATACGTGTCAATGGTTCATTATAGATGGTTATTATAATGAGCATCAATCCCTAAGATCTGTAAACGGATTTATGAATGAAATCTAAGTTCGTAAACTAAATATCAAAAATTGGAGAATTGTATAAGCGAGTCCAATCAAGGGCACCAACCGACCATCTGAGTTTGACATAACCATACCATTCTAATTATAATTGTCATAATTTGTCTCTTTCCATTCATTACGGCGCATTTGTAAACTACCCCAAAATTTAAAAAAGTTTGACTACGGATAGTGAGTCAATTTTAATTGACATCAAATATACGTATGAGTTATAAACCAATACTATCAGTATTATTAATATCCATTTTTTCATAGTTCTGTCTAATGGGGTGCGTCACTACGCACAAATAATTTACATTAATAATTTAAGATGGGTTACATGAATAATTTAAGATGGGTTGGATAGTGGGAAGATGGATCTGGGGTGCAAAAAAAATTTTTCGGGGTTTAATTTTGATCGATTGATAATGAATTTGGTGACCATTATTTTAAG
>CAJVPZ010001770.1:0-13736 GCA_910592135.1 Racocetra fulgida | reverse complement strand
CAAAAGTAATTTTTTTATATAAATTAATTTAGAATAAGATTAGGATCATTTTTTACTTAAGATACATAAGTAGTTATAATAATAAAATTTTACAGAATATCTCTTTAAAGTTTATATTTTCTTATAACTTATTATAAGGTTTATAATATAAAAATTGATTTTCCGAAGATCTTTTTTTTTGTCAATTTTGTCCCTTTTCTCAGCACCTAGCCTATATATATATATATATATGAGCGTGCACGCCTATAACTTCTATATCAAAAAAATGGTTTTCATTGAAGTTTTTTGCTCATTATTCATTGTATATATATTTCATTTGATTAAGCGACCTCGAATTGGTGAGGTAAACTTAATTTTATTATACGTAATGATTATTATTATTATTTTGTAACAAGACTTCTTTCTTGACAGAATGAACCACCATTAGTACCATATCGCTTTCCAATTATCGGACATACATATGATTATTTACATGACTCTGTAAACTTTCTTCAAAAGTGTAAGGAAGAGGTAAAATATAATTATCTATTTTATGCCTATGCAGTATACACTTATTTCTCTTAGACAGTATCACGCAAGTGACAAGTTGGCATGTTATTAGTTACAAGTTTATATTGTTCGTAAACTATCACCCATGTAATGTCGAATAAAATGACCGTCAGGGAAATAAGACGTAACCATTTTATGCTACCTTTTTTTTCAGAGTTTTTTTTAACATTACTGGTTTTTTTTTTCATAAAGTATGGTGAACCATTTAGTTTATTCGTCTTTGGGAGTGTATTGACTTTCACAGGAGTTACGACCAGTCAAGAAATCCTAAAGAATGCTGACATTTTTGATAATGAGAGTGCAACAGAAAAGGTACGTACAAATATAAATGTCCACCTATTTTGTCACTGCCTTTTATTAAGGGATATATATATATATATATATATATCGTGATTGCTTGGAGTTGCTACGTACTTTGGCAACTAAAGTTGAATCCATTAATTAGTAACCCTAATCAATTACACTGAATTGACAACTACAGCCAAAACATTTATGAGCATAATTGAAATAGTTCCCTTATAAATTAAAATTTTATTGTAGTATAAAAAAATTGCATTCTTATATATCCTATATTTTACTTATTTATTTATTCATTGCAGCTATTTCCTATTCAGGAAATTTTTGGACGATACAAACAAGCCTTCTCATCAAATGATTTTTTCCAAGTTGTTCATGAACAAATCAGTAATAAACTTGATATTTACACATCAAGAATGCAAAAAGAGCTTTCATTAGGAATTGAAAAATATTTTGGTGATTGTAAAGGTATTTCTTTAAATCTTTTATAACATCTTTATTGTATTTTTATTATTAGTTGAGATTTATCATCTAATTACTATCTAAAATGAATAAATAATTTCCAGAACCAAAGGTTTTCAAAAATATTATGAAAACGTTGGGATTAATAATTGCCAAACCAGTTGCTAATGTTACTGTCGGCGAAGTAAGTCTTAATGATATAACTTATAGTTTTTAGTTTATAATAGTAATTTTAATTAATTTTTAATTATAAAGGAAGCTGCTCAAATTGAAGAACTTATAATCTCATTTACAACAGTCGAACATGAATTATTTAAGATTGCCTTTATTCCTCCAGTTTTATCATTCATTCATCATTCCCTCCATTCAAAGCTTGTTTCGTACTATGATCGCCAATAATATATTTTTTTATTGTAAACTGTTGCCTTCGTTTATAAATCTGTTATTCAAGCAAAATTTTTTCTTAATAGATTACCACTAAGATTTGGATGGAATCCACTTACTCGACATAGAAATATTTTTGTTAAATATTGCAAACCAATTGTTGAAGAACGTATCCGTCAAAGAAAAAATCTTGGTGAAAAAATATATTCAAAAGGTATACTATTTCTTTAAATTTTAACTTGTTTTAGTTGATATTGCTTAACGATTGGTTTTTAATTAATAGGATGATTTGCTTGACTTTTTTATAAGTGAACAATATAACAAAACAGATGACATAGATGATAAATATATGGATGAGTTATTTACATATACATATGCCATAGTTTTTGCTTCAATTAGTACAACATCCATATCTCTTGCATCTGCCCTTTTTGGTAATCTATCCTTATTCTGCTTTATATACTGTAATTTTTTTTATTTAATTAATAAATTTTTAACCTTGAGAATTAAATTAATAAATTAGATTATGGTGGAAGACCTGAATTATGGGATGAAATTTATGAAGAACAATTAAAGATTCATAATGAAACTAATGGTATCCTAAAAATTGAAGATGTTCATAAAATGGTTAAATTGGACTGTTTTCTGAAGGAATCGTTGAGGCATTCTGGAAATATAGGTAATTATACTTGACTATTTGACCATTTATAATTAATAAAATTCTATCATATAAAAAATATTGATTCTTTTACTATATTTGACTCTTTTATTTATAAATTAGCTTCATTAGGGCGCATTTTGACTGCTGATATATTTACATTTAGAAACGGAACCACCATACCTAAAGGTATATTCATTTTAAATTCATAATCTATTTTTATGTATACATTAATTTTACTTTTTAACAACTATAAAGGTCGTGATGTTTATATCTATGTAAAAGACACGAGCTTCAGTGATAAAATTTATGGAGAAACTGTAAATGAATTTCAACCAAAAAGTCATATAACTTCATATCCTAATGGCAAAACTGTTCACACACCAGCTACAAAAGTTGATCGAACTATTTTAACATTTGGAGGTGGTAAACATGCCTGCCCTGGTAGATTTTTTGCTGTTAATGAAGTTAAAACGTTTTTACACAAATTGATTTTAAGATATAATATTAGAACTGAAAGTGGTAAGATTGATTCCATTAGAAGTACAGCTTTTTTTACTTTTCCTCCTATTTCTGGATTAGTTCTTGAAAATCGTAATTAGCTGCTTATTTATGTAGATTACTTTATCTTTTTTTGAATTTATAATATGCATTTTAGTTTATCTGTTATAGTATTAAGACTTAGCATATATACAATTTAGTTTATAGTATTAAGATTTAGCATTAGAATTTTTACTTTTTCTTTTTTTTTTTACTTTAAGTCATCTTTTCATTTTGTATTTTATTATTATTATTTTTCTTATTGGAAGTGGGTTATAAGCAATTATTTAAACGAGTTACAATGTACTTTGTATAAACTATATAGTTTTGTTGCTGAATATTAAAGATGCCTCATTTTTTCCTATCTTAAGTCTAATAATGATATAAAGATAGCACAAAAATATTTATAATTAAGGAAAATTCTATTTTCACTAGTAAAAATCTAAAAAATCTAAGCACTTTGTTGGCTAGCAGAAATACTATATATAAGACCCAATTATGGGAGCATATATTGCTTGTTATAATAATTCCTCAAGTAGATTTATAATATACAGTATAATTAGATTAAGCGACAATAACAAAAATATTAAATTATGAGCACTATTATTACATGAAATATAAATTGATTTGTTCCTAATGATTAGGTAATTATAAATAGGTGATGATTATAATGATCTTAATATACAGTCAAACCTCTTTATAATTACACCTTTGGAATACAAAAAACCATAATTATAAAGAGGTGTGGCTAATATAGAGGTATTTTTTATATAGCTATAAATAATTGGTAAAATTAAAATTGTAATTATACTAATTTTGTGACTATAGAGGAGGTGACTATAAAGGGAGTTGACTATATTTAAAAAACAATTTTAATTATTCAAACTTTTAATAATCACTTTTTTAAATCGTTAAATTGTTTAACACTGTCTTTACTAATTATGAGATATTTTCACATTAATATTTTTTTTATTCAATCTAATAGAAAATCGTTATACTAAAACTTTGCTCAATATGCAAGCTGAGTTTATAATGCTATATTTTTATAAGATTAGTATAGAAAGTATGTTAATGGAGCATCAGAGATATTAAACTGAACGTTCTTTAACATTATCCTTAATATTTTAAAAAAAATTTACTTAGAAACAAATTTGCTCGGCTTCTATTAACACCTCCTATATGTTGATTTAGTATCTAACCTTATTATCCAATCAAAATATGCTTTATATATCACATGACAAAGATATGCCCTTTGACTTTGAGGCATGCTCATAGCATGTCCTTTGGCCTTGAAGCATGCCTATAGGCATGCCCTTAGGGGCATATCTCATGCTCCTGTACTCTAAACTCTAGTACTAAGGTAATCTGTGTTCACCAAAAAAAATTCTTTTTTATTTCGAAAACAGTGATAATAAATTTATAAATTACATTGTTAAAAGCTCTATATTAAAAATATTTATATCAATAATATTTCATATTTAATTATAAAAATACCATTTTTAATATCTATAAATTGTTTAACAGAATACCAGCTAGTATAAATTCTTTTTAAGAAAATTATTTCATTGTATTTGTAAAAATAATTAAAATTGAACTTTTTTCATAATTAATTTTATTTCATTGTATTATTACCAATAATATAAAAATACAGTCAAACCTCTCTATAGTCACCTCCTCTACAGTCACAAAATTGATATAATTACAATTTTATTTTTACCAATTATCTATAACTATATAGAAAATACCTCTATATTAGTCACACTTCTTTACAATTACAGGTTTTTGTATCCCAGAGGTGTGACTATAGAGAGGTTTGACTGTAATCAAAATTGAACTTTTTTTATAATTAATTTTATTAATTAATATTTAGATTAGACTTAAAAGCTAAAACTAGAACAAAAGCAGATTTAAATCTAAAAGTTTACAGAAAATTGTTTTTATTAAACCTAAAAATAGATTAATTAATAAAGTTTATACTATATTGTATATTTAGTGATAATCACCAATGACAATAAATAATAAACCTCTGTTTTAAAATATTAAATATTTTTGAAAATAAATTGGCTAATAGTTATTTGCTAAAATCTATAACCTTTACCAAATTCATCATTGATTTAAATATAAAATGAAAAAAAACTAAACAATTTATATCATCACACAACCAAAAATCAAAACCATCACATTATTAATTAAGATATTGTGTTAAAACCTAAAACTATTGAGCTTTTAATCAGAATAACTTCTCCTACATGATACTTAACATGAATCAAATGAGAATATTCACCTCTTCAAAACTAGTTTTGAAATCAAAAAAATTATATAATCACACAATCAAAAATCAAGATGCTCGCATTATGATCTAGGAAATTCAGTTAAAATCCAAGATTCTTGAGTTTTTAACTAGCATAACTTCCCTTATATAGTGCTTAATATGGATCACAGTGAGAATGTTCATCTCTTTGGATTTAGAATCATTATAGATTTTTTGATTCAAAGATTTGAATAGTTGCCTTTAACAGAATGCATCAAATCTATCATGCTTATTTATAATCGATAAGACATTTAGGTACAATATATGCCAGCATTCCATAAATAATTGAATTTAAAGCCACAAGCATTTCATTATCTGCTTTGATAGTCCAAATCCATGATATTAAGTTGTCTATAATAAATTAAGAAATCTTGAATATGAATTATTAAAATATTAGTAAAATTAACAAAATAAGAAATTCAGAAGAGTCTATAGCACTTACAAGAACTCTATGAATAATATTATTATTATGCAAAATAGAAGTTCAAATGCTATTTTCATAGCAAGATGTAACTTATCTGTCCATTGCATTCTTGTAACATTTGCTTTTTGGTTTCTTATAAATTTCAGTCATTAGCATATTTTATAGTAAATATTGTAATATTTGTTAATTGTAATCATACATCCTTAATATAATTATTATTTTATTAAATTTGAATATGTGTTTATACTTTTGTGACATTATAGAATCTACCTTTTCAAAGCTTCCAACACTAAAAATTGCAGGTCTATAAATTTATTATATTCAGTATTATTAATAAGTCTCTTGAAAATAGCTTTTCAATCAATTTTTCTGGTGTGTTTACTATGACTTTTGTATAAAAAATATATATTTACTGATTATGTGCATAGCATTTTAAAGTTCTAACAAGTTTTGATCAGAACAGAAAAATTTTAATTTAGCTTTTTGGCTTCATTGACCACGTTGGTATAAAATTCAATACTGGAGACTCAAATACCAATGATGCTTTCATCTTCATCAGATAAGACTACTTTGAAGGCACAAATATTTTCAGCACCTATAGATTATTTGAAGAACCTATTAAGTCATATGTTATTTCTGCTAATAAATTAGATAATAATTATTTGCTAAAATATATTATTGATAAATAAATAAATAAATAAATAAAAAGTTTGTATCATCACACAACTAAAAATTGAAATTCTCACATTATTGATATAAGGTATTCAGATAAACCCAAGACCCAGAGTAACTTAGTGCTTAATATGAATCACAGAGCTTGCTCATCTTTTCAAATCTAGTTGTTGAAATAAATAAGAAAAAAAAGTCAAATTGATATATGTATAATCAACCAAAAATCGAAACCCTCACATTATTAATGTAAGATATTCAATGAAAAGCCAAGACCCTTTAGTTTTTAAGCAGCGTAACTTCTTCAACATAGTTCTTAACATGAATCACAATGAGAATGCTAACCTCTTTGAATCTAGTTGTTGAAATAACAAAAGTTGAACAAAACATGTATCATCACACAACCAAAATCAAAATCGAGATAAAACCCAAGACCTTTGAGTTTTTAACCAGAGTAACTTCTATATAGTGCCTAACATGAATCACAGTGAGAACTCTTCCTGGGATAGTTATATATATATTTTTGATTCAAAGATTTTAAAATGGCAGAGGATTATTTCAAAACTATAAACCAGATGCTTGTATTTATGATCAATAAAGCATTTAGATCAACATATGCTGGTGTTTCATGAACAATTGAATTTGAAGCCATAGACATTTTATTTATCTTCTTCAATAGTCCAGAATCTGTGATCTTTAGTTGTATTCAATGATTTAGGAATTTTTAAATACTAAATTATTGAATATTAGTAAATTAATAAATTAAAAATTCAGAAGAGTCTTTAGCACTTACAAAGTCTCTATGAATAATAATATTATTATACAATAAAGTCTAAATGCTATTTCTCTAGAAATATGTAGCTTATCCATTTATTGTGTTCTTGTAAGATTTGTTGGGATTCTTATAAATTTTCGTAATTATCATTACAGTAAAATCATATTGCAATATCTATTAATAATGCTTTCATCTTTGTCTGACAAGACTACTTTGAAAACACCTATAAACTGTTTGAAGGACATAACTATATATTTGTAATCGCTAAGATATCCATTAAATCTTAAAATATTTTTGTGGATAATAATCAGCAAGGTAACTTTTTCATTTTTCAAAAAATCACAGGCTTTGTTATAAGATTGTTGACTAATCAAATACAGGCTTTATTACTATATAATACATTACAATTTAAATAGCAAGTTTTACATCCTTTAATTATTTTTATTAAAATCTCATATAATTAATACTATTGTATATATTAAATTACTTCTATTGAATTAAATATCTTTTAAGAAGCATGTTTAATTTTTAAAAAGAGTCTGCATAAGTTTGTGACGTTCTTAGAAATTATCAAATTCAAATATCTCCTATACTATAATAATCATTTGCCAAAATATATGACCTATTCGTTGTTGATCTAAATAAAGAAAGAAAAAAAAGGTTGACTGAAACATGTATTATTACACAACCAAAAAATGAGATGCTCGCATTATTGATGTAGAATATTTAGTTAAAACCCAAGACTCTTGCATTTTAACCAGCATAACACCTTCTTCTACATAGTGCTTAATATAAATCACAGTGAGAACCCTCACTTTTTCAAATCTACATATTCAAAAATAAGATCTAAATAAAGAAAAAAAAAGTTGAATAAAACATACAACATTACACAACCAAAAATTGAGACACTTGCATTATTAATATAGGATATTCAGTTAAAACCCAAGACCCTTGTATTTTTAACCAGTGTAACTTCTTCTACATAGTGCTTAATATGAATTGCAGTTAAAATGCTCACCTCTTCAAATCTATATAGTCAAAAATATGATCTAAATAAAAAAGAAAAAAAAGTTGAATAAAACATGTATTATCACACAACCAAAAATTGAGATGTTCGCATTATTGATATAGAATATTCAGTTAAAACCCAAGACCCTTGCATTTTTAACCAGTTTAACTTCTCCTACACAGTGCTTAACATGAACCACAGTGATAATGGTTACCTCATATAGTTAGCATGAATCAGTGCGAATGCTCACCTCTTCAAACAATATAATCAAAAATATGATCTAAATAAAGAAAAAAATTAAATGAAATATATATCATCACACAATTAAAAATTGAGACACTCACATTATTGATGTAGGATATTCAGTTAAAACCCAAGACTCTTGCATTTTTAACTAGTGTAACTTCTCCTACATAGTGCTTAACATAAGCCACAGGGAGAACGCTCACCTCTTCAAATCAATATCAATATAGTTAGTATGAATTAGTGAGATGCTCATCTTTTCAAACAATATAGTCAAAAATATGATATAAATAAAGAAAAAAAGTTGAATAAAAATGTATTATCACACAACCAAAAATTGAGACGCTCGCATTATTGATGTAGGATATCCAAAACCCTTGCATTTTTAACCAGCATAACTTCTTCTACATAGTGCTTAAATGTGCCTTCTTTGGTGTCTAGTAAGTTGGATCAGTAGTATGAGTAGTAGTTTGTATTGAGAAATTTTGTGTTTGTATTGCTAGAAATCTTTGTTTCTGTGAGACTGACTATATACAAGTTGTGAGTTTGACAGTAGTTTTCCCATAGAAGTCTTTTTTCTAGCATATCCTTGTACATTGTGTGTAGCAATGCTTAAAGTTAGGGAGGAGTTGGAGTTTTGTTGGTTTTCAGAGGATATCGGTTGATTGTCTTGGTAATGGTAGGTGGTTTCTTGAGTGGGTTCATGTTTATTCTCTAGAAATAGGTTGGTTTCAATGTTTGATTCATTGAATATATGGGTTAGAGTGGCAGAGTATATATTAGTGTATAATTTAAGTAGGATATGCAGGAATGTTTTAATTGTTTTAATAGTTAGTTGAGTATGATTCTGAAGTAAAGTTGCTTCATTGGATAGGTATATATGTGCCTCATGATATGAGTTGTGTATTGAAAATATTAAGTTAAATTTAAAATCTGTTAGTAGATTTTGTTGTAGGTGTTGGAGAAATGATACAATTGTAGCTTTTGTTGTTGTTATTGGTAGGTTGTAATATTGTAGAAATTTGTTGTAGCATGTTGATAAGTTGCAGGATTCTAAAGATGTTAGTAGCAAACTTGTCTGGTTAGCATATTTTACATGTTCGCTCACCATATACCTGGCTCTTACGGTTTTCAAAGAACTTGTAGCCTGCTCTGTACATTGAGTCTGGCCATTATATTCCCAAGCCTTCAGGTATAGAGGCTTTACTGCCTGCCTCTATACCTCATTCCTCTTACTAAATACAACAGATGTAGATGGCAGTTGCATTTATGTTATACGTAAAGATACCTTATATTCTTAATTTAATATTTGTATTTGTGTTTATATTTGTGATGTTTTGGTGAAGCTAACATATAGTCCTACTCTATACAGCTAGGATAACCCTTATATAGTTTTATCATGGGTTTGCACTAACTATTCTACAATGTTCAGGAATACATTTATATATACCAGCTTGCATTTCTCCATATTTCTAATCATGACTTCTGCAGTACAGGTTTTTAGATATAGATACTGTATTCAGAACTTTGCGAGTAACTTTCCTAATTGGGATTAACCTTGTAGAATCTTTATACAATGAGTTAGATAACCCTCATACAGATTTATTATAGGTTTGCACTGACTATGGTATGATGTTCAGAGGTATATCTATATATACCAGCTTGCATTCCTCTATATTCCTAATCAAAGCTCCCTACAGCACAGGTTTTTGGATATAGATACTATACATGGGGTTACTAATCCATTTTCCAAATCGAGTTTGTATAACCACAATTATAGTCAAAGACCAGCACCAATTAAGTTAGTATATTCTTCTTATGAAAGGATATTCAAGATATAGTTTTTAAATATCATTAATAGTAGGAATTAAACCTAAACCTTGATACTTGGGATGTGACAACTAGACCACTTCACTAAGTTGCTACACTCTATTAAGTAAATATTATTCAGAAGGTCAAAATAAATATATTTTGAAAGTAATATATAAATTAAATAATTTTTTATTAATATATTTTTGTATATTTGTTTAAATAAAAAATTAAAATTTTTTTAATAATAATATTTATTTTGTATATAAAGTAAAAGACTAATAATAAAAACTTATCTGATTTATATAAAACTTTTAAAATATATGTATTTTGATATTGTGAACAATATTTATATAATAATCTAGATTGATTTACTCAATAAATATTTGACTTTACTATAGAATAACTATTGGTTATTAATTAAAAAACTATTATATTTTAAATTTTATTTTTGAATAATATAGTAATAGTAATAACAAAACCTGAATTTTGGGTTTTGTAATACATAATAAATATTTTTAAGTTTAAATTATTATTATTTTTTTTTATTAACTAGCCTCTTTGGCATAGAGATTTTTATTCAAATATAATAGGCAGGGAGCTCACAACGGAACCCTAATTACATTAGAGAATACAACTAGCCATATGTGCACCTTTTGAGTGCCTATTTAAGTAGTCCGCGTATAGATAACTATACATCATAAGTTCTACACTAGCTGCCATACCTATAACCCAACTAGAGAATTACCAATTTAAACACTCTGTAATATACTCTGCTCTTTTGTATTACCGGAACACTCAATTACATTTATCAGTCAAGAGTTTCAGATGTGTACTGTAGCCTTAGGACTAATTTATCCTCAAAGCATCATTGCTAGAGCTTTCTATACCCACAATTTGGCTAACCTAAACTTTGGTAACTTATGCCAAGTCTGAGAAAGATACATATCATTTCACTGACAATCACTTCACCAACAACTTTGTTCACCGACAATTAATTTACCGACAAGTTTATTTTATCGACAATTAATTCACTGACAAGTTCATTTTACCAACAAGTTTTTTTATAAATTACACTAACCTTAACTCTAATTTAGCCTGATCTTAACGACAATGACCAGAATTACTTTGTCTGTGAAATGAGCTATTGGCAAATTAATTGTCAGTGAAATGAACTTGTTAGTGAATTAATTGTCAGTGAACTAAGTTGTCGGTGAAGTTGATTGTCAGTAAAATGAGCACTACCCATCTGAAAACAAGTATTTGCAAGCCGAAGCTGCTACCATTACCTATTTCTGCCCTTGTGGAGTTCATTCAAACTTTAGCACCCACTTTATAGACTTTCTACTATTTCACTAGTCCCCAAACTCCCAATCCAGATAACCCAGAAAGGTGGACTCCTTCCTCGAAATACACTAACGGTTTGGTTGGTATAGTGCCTTGTTGATAGTGTTCTGAGTTGGTAAATATTTTACCAATCAATTAGTTGCCAACTATAGTTGCAACTAATCGATTGTTCACACCAGATAATATCATCAGATGATTAGCCAATCAAACCAAAGGAATTAATTTGGAACTGCCCAACTAGATAGAATTTCTTGAAATTGTACTAGTCGAATAATTAATCGATTAGTTGTTTAAAATTTTTTCAAATCAACTAGTTGAAAAGTTGGCAACTAGTTGATTTTTCAACTAATGATTTGGAACACTACTTGCCGAACACCTTGGTCCTGTCCAGTTTCTGGATTTTTGGTGATAATCCTTTACATAGCACCATTAAAGATCTGTACTACCCTCTACTTGGGACTTGCCAAGTGGGATTTCATATACCCCAGCCCTTAGATTTACACAAATGCTTCACTCAGGTTTCATGTAACTCTTGCATTAAACTATAGTTCTACATTCTTTCAGTACAAGCTGGTATGACCAAAGCTACAGATCCAATGATCCATCAGATTACACACATTCTGCCATAATACATTCTGTAAAATTTAAATTTCGTCACTAGTAGGATTCAAACTCTTGTCCTGCCGCTTGGAGATGCAACAACTTACCAACTTCACTAAGTTGCCACACCCTTTTTAATTTTAAATTATATATATTATATATTAAAAAAAGATATATACTTATAATAGATATACTTATAAAAGTTTTATTCTATTATTAAAAAACTAAAATTTAGGTTTTGTTATTATAATAAAAAATTTAACTAACTGTAACTGTGGTGTTTATCACTGATTACACAATCAAATAACTTTAAATTAGTTATACAAGATGGATATAAATAATAAGTTATTCAATTTTTTTTTTTGTTTTCTTTTTTTGCTTTATTTTTTTATATATATTAGTTTTAATACATATTTTTCTTTTTTCAATAGTAGAGTTGTGTTTCTTCCATCAGTTAATGTTTTGCATTGTTAGTGTTCTCTAATTAGTATTTTTTTCACTAGCTGTGCTTTGCATCACTGTTCAGTACTTTATCTCTGATTAGTATCTTTTTATATATCGTTGACATCAGGCCTACCGAATAATTGATTGTAGTGGCAATTAATTGCAATTTTTTGAACTCAATTAATTAATTGGTAGTACAGCCACAATAAGTCAATTAATTGCAATTATAGGTGTAATAAATCATTTACATAACAAATAAGAATTCACTAGGCAATTAATTATTAAACTGCATTTGTCATATATTATGATTCATCGCATTCAAGTGGCAAATAGCAATTAATTGCAATTTATATCACCAAGTTCAGTACTTTTTGCTGGTTGCTTCTAGTGATAGAGTTTTTTCTTACATTATTAAAGTCATCAAGTTCAGTATATTTTTTCTTGTTATTGTTATTCAGATTGTTGCTTTCTTTTTTATAATGCATTATCTGGAATAATGAGTTTCTTAACTATACAGCTAAGTATCAAATTTTTGCTTTTAATATTGTGTTTGTGTAATGCTAATTCAAGTTCAGAATAGATATCCATCATGTCTCACTTTTTCAGTATATTACTGGATATTTTTGTCAACATTGGTAACAAGTTTGTATTGTGTTATGTTTAGTGCTTTGTTTTTGATTTTATTCGTCATGCTGTGAGTAATGTTTTTTAATTTTCATGTTAGACTTTGATTTTTGTGACGTTGTAGTTAGAATTTAGTCATTAGAAAAATTGGTTCAATATTAGAGTTAGAATTAAAATTAAGATTAGATTGAGCAGAAAAGAAGCGAAACAATACAAGCTATATGAATTATAATTAGATAGTATGTAAAAATATATAGTTGCATATAGCTAATAGAATAATTAAAGCTACATCACTGTAATAAAATAATTGTATTAGTGCATCAAATTGATCAATTTGTAATTTGTATCTTGCATATGTATGTAACAAGTATCGCTTGACTGCGGTAATGATCATCATGGTTATAATTAGTAAAATTTATTTATTATATATAAAATTAATACAAAACTTATTTTTAATTATACTTATTCTATATGTAATTTAAACAAGACTTATCTTTAACTATACTTATTATATAATTCATATAAGACTTATCTTTAACAATATTTATTATATATAGAATTTATACAAAACTTATCTTTAACTATACTTAT
>CAJVPZ010001769.1:0-13737 GCA_910592135.1 Racocetra fulgida | reverse complement strand
TTTCACGTTACACCTGATCCTGAAATTCGATTGGTCGTTATTACAAGGGGTGGAAAAAATTTTGTGGGTCAGCTAGGCTTTAGACGACCCCCAAAAAGTTTCATGACCAATCATATCTCAAGATCAGGTGTAACAATCAAGAAATTCAAAACAAACGTTCGTTTTGTCAAAAATCGCGTATAACCCATAATTTAATCTATGAAAATACCTTCTGCGCATTAATTAAAAGTTTTCCTTGCATAATTT
This sequence comes from Racocetra fulgida, assembly GCA_910592135.1. NCBI lineage: Eukaryota > Fungi > Glomeromycota > Glomeromycetes > Diversisporales > Gigasporaceae > Racocetra > Racocetra fulgida. The sequence goes on along the minus strand of CAJVPZ010001769.1, from coordinate 13,491 downwards.
TGCTATAAGGGGTATTATTAGACATAGATTTAATTGTAAAATCCTAACCCTAACCTAAAACAACGAAAAGTTTTTTGGGTGGCGATTTTACCCCGGTTGAATAAAACTGCAAATAACAGCATTTGTTCCCTAAGTGAAAAATGGTTCTAATCTTAGATAAGCTCAAAGAAATTTTTGTTTAAAAAAAAAATTGTCAAGTTTAGTCCCTTTTCTCAGCACCCAGCCCATATATTCTCGAATTATCCAAAGTTATGCACATATTGATCATGTTTTAAAAGATGTACTATCCGTGGTTTGCGTTATATAGTATTGTATTTCGAAAAAGACTTCATAAGTTCGACTTACACCTTCCCGATCGTTAGACTCTAACAATATTTACGATCTTCCATTAGCTATATTTTGAGAAATTCAATTCTCTGCCTAAGATTTGAATTTCAGCTTTGAATAATAATCGTTTATACTATCTTCCACTTTCGCAAGATCCTATTTCAACACTATTTTCGTTTTTCTAATCAATTCATATTACAATATATTAAGAAATCATAAAAATTATATATATGTGTTTTTTCACAATATATTGGCATCAAAGTTAAGCGCGACTACGTCGCGCAACTACCTAATGGTTTAACAAATCCTAAATCACAGGATTAGAGTTTAGAACTGGATTCATTAATACAAATTTATATATCATAATTGTTCACAATAATAAATCCGAATATTTGTTTGATAAGGTTATGATTAATTCTAAAAAATCACAAATTTGTGTGATAAGCTCACATTGTTATTAAATCTGGTTCCAAACTTTACTTAGGATCTTTTAACAATTTTTGATTCGTTAAAATATTGTAAAAACGGAGTAATTCTTTAGATTAATTTAAAATTTTTATTATTTTATTACACAACGTAATAGTGGATATTCATTATAATGGAAGAATTTCTCAGCCTGATCACTATGTTATAACAAAAGTAGACCGTAGAAGTATTTACAATATTTTATATTAATATACGAACGATTGTGCAATATGCAATAAATTTCATCAAATTTATTATTTTATTTTTGTTCTGTAAAAGACGCAAAATAAATAAATAAATAAAAAAATAAAGACGCGAACACAAAATAATCACTTATTCATTTTGCCATTTTTTAGATTACTTTTAACACTTTAGCAATGATTAATACAGTATTAACATAAATTCAAAAAAAAAGAAATTTTTACAATAATTAATAATAGAGATCGGAACTGGTTACAAATTCAAAAAAAAACCTGAATTTGATTTACGCGTAACTGAGAACCGATTATTAAAGTTAAATCATACAGAGCTTAAAAAATCGAATTCAACTGGATTATAGTACGCGATATTTTAATAGACACTACTTTAAAGCACTAGTTTAAAACACTAATTTTAAAGTACTATGTAGTTTAAGCATTAATCAATTGATGCACTTTACGAAATTAGATAAGAAATACTGTAAACCGAATTTTTAAAAAACAAACCGGGTTTTTATCAGAATTTTTATAACCGAAATTAACGTTTAACGTTAAAAGAGATTACTTAAATTATATTAAACAATTCCGACCTCTTAATTAATAATCATTGTGAAATTTTCTTTTCAAATGAATTTTTTTTTAAAAAAAGGGAATCTATAGACACATACACACGTACATAATAAGTTAATATGTAAATAAATAAACAAATATATATATATATATATATATATATAATATATATAATATATATATAATATATATATATATAATTTATCCAAATCCGACCTAACTTTCCGGACGATCATCCGGACCCAACTTGATACCTAAACTTCTAAGTTTATTAACTTCATTGCTAAGAAATTCCAATTTAGCTTCCAGACGAGAAATTTTATCATTTTCAGGAGAAGAATCATTATGATTAGGCACAGCGACTTGAAGAAGATTAAATTTTTCTTCGAGTTCAGAATAAGCATCTTCTTTTTCTTTAAGTCTAGATTCCAAAAGTTGTATAGTTTCACTAATGAATTTTTCCGGGAGATTATCACGAGAAGCGGCAATACGAGCATCAATTTCACGTTTTTGAAGTTTTGATTCAAGTTCTTTAATATATTTTTGAAGATTAGAAACCAAATCTTTGTTTTGTTGACTTGTAGAATCAGCACTTTCTAATCGATTTTCTTGTTCTTTTAACATAGAATCAGAATGAGATAAAGCAGCACTAGTGATAGCAAGTTTACTTTCGAGGGAAGAAATTGTTTTTTCAAATTGTTCTATCTCTTGTTCAGAAACCACCCTTAATTTTATTCCGGGATAATCATTCTTTAATACTTCAATTTCATCATAATTATCTTGATGTAAAGCCAATTCAGCGGAAGTTTTTGCATATTTTTGAGATAATTCAGCATAAGAACGTTGTAATTGTAATAATTGATCTTCCAACGCATCATAATCTCTATCCCTTTGTTGAACATTATTCGTATTATTCGTATTATTGGTATTATTATGATTAAAAGAATTAGGAAGTATTCTAGTGGGAGTTTCTCTACCAGCAACGGGAGTAAAACTTGGCGGAATTCCCGAAGAGGAAGAAGAAGAAGAAGAAGAAGGAGTCATTCTTCCAGGTAAAGCAGAAGTAGAAGAAAATTTAGCAACAAAATCATTAGTTGGAGTACATATTCCAGGAATTTTAGCAGGCGAAGAATTTTTATCGGAAAAATTGGAAGAAGAATGTTTATGACCAGTAACGAAAGGAGATTGAGAAACTTTTTCAGGACTAACGGAACCACCACCATCTTGAGATCTTTGAGAATTTTGAGCAGCAGCAGCTTTTAAAGCGGAAATTTCACCACGAAGTTTTAAGACTAAATTTTGTAAATGAGTAACATCATTCCAACCAGCTTCTTCTTGATTTACGGAAGCCAGATTTTTGATATTACGAGCACGATTAGCATATTTAAGAGTGCTAACAGTTTCATTAATATTGTATTCAATTGGAGATACACAAGCAATCATTAAAGTTTGAGCATTTCCACCAAGAGAATCTTGTAATAAACGAGTAAGTTTAGAATCTCTATAAGGTACATGAGTAGTATGTTTTGCTTTACTAGGATCACCAAGAGCCGAAATGACATTTCCTAAAGCAAGTAGACCAGAGTTTATGGAAATTCCTTCTCTTGCACGGTCACCGCTTGCAGCAGTACGTTTTAACTAGAATTAAAATAAAATAAATTTAAAATAAATTTAAAATAAATTTAAAATAAATTTAAATAAATTTAATAAATTTAAATTGAAAGAAGTTAAAATAATAACAAATAATAAATGACAATATAATAATAATAATTATAATAATAAATAACAGATATATACACGTTCACTTCCAGCCAAATCGACGAAATGAAATTTACTAGATATAGTAATCCATTCACCATCATCAAATTTATCTAGACTTGAATTTGTTCTTGAAGAAGGTTGACTACCAAATCTAGAGGAAGCAGGAGTTCCAGGTCTTGAATTAGGAGGAGACGTAGCAGGTTGACCGGCCGAAATACAATTATGAGGAATGAATTTTTGTTGCACCATCGTAACAGAGAATATTGCATGGGAGCGAGAAGATTTAGAGTTCATATCAGTAACACCGACCTGTCGGTTCAATGAACCACGAGATAAATGTCTGTAATAAATCAGTTGTAAAAATCAGTTGTAAAAATCAGTTTGAGAAAAAAATTTTTTATGAACTTTTTTAATCGTAATTATCATAATTATCATAATTATCTATATTTATCATAAAACAAAAAATATAAATACCCACTCCATAACTTCATCTACATTATTAACTTTTAATTCCTGTAATCCGGTCCAATATATATTACCCCTAGAATCCTCACGTATCATAACAGGAGGTCTTTCTTCCTCGTTACCCTCACCAAGAAGATCAATTAAATCTTCATTATGAATCTCAATGAACGAGACTTTTATTGAGAATTTATGAGATTTATATTGACCAGAATTCATCAAAGAAAAAAGCGTAGCCATTGTACGTGGAATTATTCCTTTTGATTCGGGAGGTATAGTGTTATCATCAGCAGTTCCCATTGTATGAGTCTTCCCAGAAGAAGTCTGTCCATATGCCAAAATAGTAACATTGTAACCTATAATAATTAGGTTTATAAAATAAATTTGTAAAATTGAAAAGGTAAATATTTTTATCAAGTCAATTTTTTTTTAATTATAAAACTTTTATATATAAAGCAGACCTCATTCTTATTTAATCGAACCAAATTCTTGCAGATAGATCATTTTACTCACCCTCCAAAAATTTAGAAATCATATTTCCAACAGCTTTGTCATAAACATCTTGTTGGGTAGCTTCAGGGGCAAAAACATAATCAAATTGAAAGATTGGTCTCTTTTCCGTATCAACAACTACTTGATTTTGATTATAAGGAGAAACAGATATAACTTGACGTTGAAATCTTGCCGGCAAATTGATTAAATCATCTTGTGTAAGGGGCTTTATCCTTAGTGCTATTAATTGATAAATTGATAAATTTATTAAGATTAATTTTCCTCTTAATTGTCAATGTTAAATTGATTAAATTGATAAATTTTGATCAAAAATTATATAAATTCCAATTTAATAAATTACCAACTTGCACCGAGGTCGATGTTCCGTTAGAAGACATGATTTATAAGACAAATGTTTTTTAAAGTAATTATAAGATCGATCGATAGATCAATATAAATTTTCTATCAAATTCAAATTAATCTATAAAATTTCAGAAGCCAGCCCGCTGGTTAATGATACCCGAATTTTATGATATGATATAGATAATTGGTTGTTTGAGTAAATAAAATTTAATCCAGTCAAGACCAAGGAATAAATTTCACAAATAAGAAAATCACAAGGAGTAATTTATGAGTAAAACGTTCGACTAGGGACATAAAAAGAAAGGAATAAGAAACCTAGTAGATCATACAGCATCATTTGTTTATAAAAACCTTGTACGAAATAGAACAAAAAAGGAAAGTGTGTAACGATCAAAATTGTTTAAAGTTCCCTGTGTCTATTCAAGATGTACAAACCCAGCACAATTAGCAACGATCCTGGGAGCGTGGCGTCCGACATATTTATCGAACTTCTTTGTTTCGCATACACGAGAATACGTAATTAAGAACACACATGCATTACATACTATACCAGCAAGTTTAACATTCTTTTTGAGTGCAACCTAAATTATGTATGATAGGTTGAAAGGTACGTGTACATATGTATGTACGCAACGTACGCACGATGCGTACATAACATTCTTTTTTAGTGAAGTTTTAGTTGTACGTATTGTCTTATTATTACGAACGTGATTGCAAATTGAAGATAAATTACATAATAATAATAATATACTTTAGATGGTTAGTACGTGCGTAAGTTTATAATTTTCTTTAAATACCTGATGAAATCAATAAAGTATCCATTAGATTCACATTGTTTTTTTTACGTACGTAAGTACTTTTTTTTCTAAATTAATCTCACATGAATACGCATGCTTTATATTTAAAACTGAACCACGTAATTTCGCTGTTGCATTTAATGACTTATACATAATTGATTATTAATTGATTAAGAAACAACTCATTTAAAAGATTGTTAAGAATAGCGATAGTACTATTTTATACTTTTATATTGGAAATAAAATCTAATAATAACAATCAACAATATATAATTCCATAATTTATTATTATGATTGATTTTGGTTCATTCATGCATTTGCTTTTCCTCGTGAACTTCAGTTTTCTCAGTTTGTTTAATAAAGTTTTTTTCGTGTAGGTTTCTGACAAACGTACATATCAGAAGTGCGTCATTAATTACAACTCAGTGTCGACTCAGTGCTCAGTGCTGGCAGTAAATAAAACAATAGAATGTTTTAGAGTTTTTTTTTCTACGTATAGTATTAAATAATTTTTATTCAAAAATTTTTAATATAAATTGATATTTACAATAAAATATAAAGTTTCTAATATGTAATACATTAATAAAAATTTTTAATAATGCTGTATGTAGAATTATAGAATTATCATTCCTTAATTATGATTATTACGGAAATGAAAATTTTTTCGCGAAAATTTGGCATTATTAAACCCTAACCCCAACTGGATGGCACAGTATCGTGAAAGCTGATTAATGAAATAACATTTAAATTTTTTAGATTTTTTTTTTTTTATAATAATTGGTTTTATTAAATCACACCATGGTGTTCAATACCACAGTTGCTACAGTATATCTCAAAAACTAGCTAAGTAAAACTGTTCAGACTCACAAAAACCTTACACTAAAATCTAAACCTATATCTTGACTATAGTTTAGGTCCCTAACCCAAAATTTTACTAGCAAAGACTATTAAAAAATATATGTGGCGTGAAACACTACTGATGTGATTTTATTAATAATAATAATATAGCAACATGATCCTTTATAAGCGCAAATGAAAATGAAAGCCTGACAACAAAATAAATATTATTGTTATTTCCACGTTTAGATTTCCTGGTTTTAACTTGGTGACACTCAATTCCTTAATGTTCATCTTTAGTGTTCATAGTAAAGTTATGTACCGGGTGTTTGATAAGTCCTTAGACAGGACCTTTTTTATATCTCCGCTAGTATTAGTTTTTATTATATAAAATATTATAACAATATTACTAAGTATAATAGAAATTATGATTGATTTAATGATTAAAAAAGGTCCTGCCTAGGGACTTATCAAACACCCGGTATAATTACAATAGCGATAGTTTTCAACAATATCGATATGATTTGCGATTTACACCTAAAATTTTCAAGTACATTGATGTACTTAGCAAAAGGCGAAATGGGTTTCGAAGAAGATACGGGTCGGAATATGGATAACACACAACATAACGCCAAATTTAATTATACTCTAATGGTCAGAGGATATGTCACACAATCTGTACTGCTATATAATTTACGAATATTTTCATAATTATAAATAATAAATGACTATTATTACGTTTTGAAAACTGATTTACCGTTACGATTACCATTATTATTTATAATATTTGTATCACTGCAGCTTTCGATTTACACAAAAATAAGATAACAAAACTTTATTTTTACTAACGAATTTAGATCTTTTTCGTACAGCTAAAAATAAAATAATTTTTAAGATTCTTTATAATTCATGACCTATTCTAGCGAATAAACTCCTCTATTACATTGATTCAAGTTTTAGCGCTTTATTTGAATGTTGATCGGTAAGAATTTTATTCGAAAAATTTAAACTTTTTATTGAAATACAACGTACGTATAACTTTATTGTTTTAATTAGTAGAGATTCGTCATAAATGGATTTTAATGAAGAATTGAGGTACTGAATATCTGGATCAAGTCCTTTATTTTTTAAGATTTCTTTATCTATATACCATATTGTCATGAAATAACGGGCATGAATGTTATTTAGAAAGTCTTACCTCTGTAATGGTTTCAAAATAACGCCCATACACGATGCAAAAATGGTGATTAAAAGGGGATGACTGAAAACTACTATAATCTAGCAACTACAATAATAATTATACTCTAACAAGATCGAAAATCCGAATTGGTAGAATTCGATCGATGCGTGGGAAGACTTGATCAGAGTCTTTAGAGTCTGGGGTTTTATGGATACAATTCTAAAGTTCTGATAAGTATTCTTACTTTCAATCTTATATTTTTTATAGAATTATATCAATTTAATACTAATAGCTTTGCTATATTCTTTATCCAGGTATGCTGCCTATTTTGAGTAGTACCCTAGCCATAGCAAAAAAGTATCTGAACATCAACATTCTGATTGGACAAAATAAATCATCAAAATGTAATTTTGTTCAACTTTGAGCAAAAATATCTTGACAACCACCTATATAATATCGATAAACAATCTAATTTTTTTATTCCGATTCTATATACAGGTATAGTTAAAATTTATTAATTTTGATAGGTGGTTGTCAAGATATTTTCGCTCAAAATTGGGAAAAATTAAAATTTGATGATTTATTTCGTCCAATCAGAATGTCGATGTTCAAGTAGAATCTCATTTTACAGATGAGGTCATATAATTTAGCAGTCCCATGGGTCCGCAAGAACTGTTTATTAATGAGTGAAGCCAAGTTCAATTATATTTTGTGTTCAGTTTGTTTCCCTAAACGGCACTTAGGGAACAAACTGGACACAAAATATAATTGAAAGCCGATTGTAGGTTTTCCTTTGGCAGCACTCCAATAATCATATTGCTATCGACTGACCAAAACGATCGATCACAGGATTTTACTGTAAATATGATTTGGTATCGATCAAGTTCTTTAATTTTTTTCTTACTTTAATGGGTTATGATTGTGGGGGCAAGAGAATTCTATGATTTATGTGAAGCGATTTATAATGAGGTGGATAAATACTACTTGGACTCAGTGAAGAATTTCTGAAAGTTTTTTTTTGTTTTCTGAGAACATAAATTTTAATTTTTAGGTTCTTAAAAAAATTTTCAATGTTCTCAAACGTTCTTAGAAGATTATTTTTATAAAATAATTTACAAAGTTTATGTTCTCAAATAAGAACATAATCTTTAAATATTGTGTTCTCAAAAATATTTAAATGTTTTTGAGAACACAGAACATTAAATATTCAACACTGCTTGGACTATAAACAATTGAGTGGAAAGAGAATTGACATTAGATAATTTATTGAAATTATAATTTGTAATAATAGTAATTAAGTGAAATTTATATTTGTTTAATAAATTCAACATATTTTATCAATAAATTTCACCATAGTTTCTTAATATAAAGATTGATTCAACTTTAATATTTTATTGTAATCTGTAAGTGATTTTTCATATCCTTTCATTAAGCAATATGTTTCTACATGGTTATTCCATGTTCATGTAACTTTTGTTTGTTCCATGCCTTTCTAATGCGCCTGCATTATTTAGTTAAAGCCGGTAAGTGATTCTTGTTCAATTTCTAGTGACTTATTTAAATCTGACATGATTCCTAATTTTGTCTACCTGTAATAAATTAATCCGCAAATATTTAGTATCATTTCCCAATAACTTATTTAAATATGCAAGCAAATTTTATACCTCTAAGTTTTTCCACGATTTGTCACATTATTTGGTTTGATTTTTAATACATTGTTTAAATCCATAAATGTTACTTCATACCTGCCCATCAGGGCTATAAATCTACAAATGTTACTTCATATCTGCCCATCAGGGCTATAAATCTTCAAATATTTAATGTATCCGGTTTAATTTCTAATAAGATACTGAAATTTACGAATGATTGTATCTTTTCAATGTACGATAAGTTTTTCTACAAATTGTGTCAAATGTTTTTGTATTATGAAAATGAAGAAAATTATTGCATTTTACATTCGTCTTGGTACTGGGCGCCTGGATTATTATTACCAAAACCTTTATTGGTATTTTCAGAGATCTTTCGTTTTTTGTATTTTTTATCAGACCTTATTTGCGAATTGTCCACAGATTCATTCATTCTTTTTTTCTCTGACTGTTTTTTTTCTAGCTCCCGCTGTTTTTGCTGAGCTACAGTTTCAATTATTACATTACGTGCACGCCTACCAGCTGTATCACGCTCAACTGTCTTCTCTATTTCCTGCCTATAAATGTTATAAAGCCTTTCTATGCCAATATTATAGCAAGCAAAAAGCCTATAAAATCCTTCGTCATAATTCTGAGATATATTAGAAAATAAAGGATGGGTTGTTGGTTCAGGTGAACTAAACGCCTCTAAAAGTTCAATTGTTAGTTTCCATAATGCTTCTTTTCTTGATTTCAAATTACAATCAGTATGTGTAGTAGCACGTCACCAACAAACTCACTTAACAATAAATTCATCCGTGCTCTTTTTGATTGAACAGATGAAACTCTTTCTTTTAAATCATCTATAGTACCCAAGTACTTTCCAATGTTTTGTTTCACATATTTTACTCCATAAGACTCGAGGGCTTCATCAAGCACTAAATAATGACCCGGTCTCGTTATATTTATGGAACATGCAAGATCTAATAAAGCTTGCAACATAGGATCATTACCTACTTGAGCCAGATAATCAGTAACTGACTCTGCATAATTACATCGTCCAGCTACTGCAAAAAGGTGAGCAAAAGCGGCCAAACTATGATATTGCATTTTATGATCACCGTGTCTAATCCCGATTTTATGGCAAACCCAAAACCCTGCCCATATAAAAAATCGATACCAAACTTTTACAATGTTATTACTTCCGGATTCAATATCTCCCATACTTAAATTATTACGTTTGGTATAAGCTGTAAGAGCATTGCCTACTGCGACCCAGATCAATTCAATAACCCTGCATGTAGCTGTATAATCCACTACCTTTTCGAGTTTTTCAAGAAAACGAACCCCCAGACTAGCTGCTAACTTATATATACCGTAACCTGAAAAAACCGCTAATAAGATATTTAACATGCATTTGTTGGTATGCCAACCACCAAGCAATAAACGGATTTCAGGTTTTATTGTACGTAATGAAACTAACCTACGAAATATTGCTTGGTCTGCAGATATATCTAAAAATTTATTTGTGCCAACACCTACATCGTCAAAATACATGTTTATTGCCTCATGAACGTTCATATTATTACACAGATTATCTCCTGGAGCTAATATAACTACATTTGGTTGTGGTAAATTGCATCCTATTGGAATGCTTTTTTTGAATTCAGATCTTATATCAATAGCATCATAATTTAACCATTTATCTTCAACAAATGAGTGAAAGATTTTTTCAAGATTTTGTATTTGCTGGTTAATAAACATTGATCGTCCAATTTGAAAGGATAGTAATTCAGTATTGTTAGATTTTATTAGGTTTGATATAGCTTGTGGAAATCAATATTGCCATACCATTCGAAGCGTTAGATGAGCTGTGTTTCGTGTTACATTATAAAGATTATCGTAACTAAATGTGCTCTCTTGTAAATCGAAATTATATACCATACAAATGTTCCATACGTCTTCTCTTACCCATAATTTCTCAACTATATTAGTTTGTTCACGCCGCTGTTTTTCCAAATGTTTCTCATATCGATTGGTATGTGCTACTACACCAGCTGCACATAATATTGAATATAGTAATGCGTGCAGGCGGGGCTTCTGACACAAAGAACTAAGTATGTGAGTGAACCAAACGTTTAGTCACAGAAAAGTTATAGATAATAATACGGAAACAAAAAACAGAGAAATTTTTTTGGCATATGTATCATCATAGCCTTTTTCCAAAACTCCTCTTTTTTTCTGCTTTCTCACTACGACCTTCCATTTATTTTGTTGTATCGTATTTATTAGACTGTAAAAAAAAATTAAAAGCACTGATGGAAATCCATCCTGATACTCCTTTAAAGAACCAGGTGTTTCTAATTTCTCTTTATTGACACGAACTTCAAATCTAGAGTGTCAAAACAAGTTTGCTAAAGCTTCGCCCATTTGTGCTGGGTGTTTTTTATTGTATTACAGAATGTTTTACTAGTAGAAAATTTTTTAATATTTACTTTTTTTAATCTGAACGCAATTTTTATCCCTAAAAAGCTTAACGGATTTGATCTTTTTTTTTGATTTACATCATTTTTGTCATTTCTAATCATATCACCTTCCAACTCCTCATCGCTAACATTTTCTTCTTTATTTAATTTGGCTAATTTTGATTTTTCAAAAAAAGCAATAACTCCCCTAAAAATTTCATCAAGAAGAAGACATCGAGTATTCCTTTCAGCAGATTCGGATATGTCATTTATCCACTTGGCTAGAAATTAGAGAGACTTTATAGAGTCATCACAATGTTGATTTGTACAATCAAAGGGAGAGACAGCACCTCGTCCTCTTTGTTCATATAAATGTCCACCCTCAGACATAAAACATGATACACAAATATATCGTGTACGCTTAATACCAGTAGACTGCTTAACGAAATCATTACTTTGAAATACAGGGCAAACTTTTAACCCATTACATGCTATTCGTAAGTTTCAATTACAAAATTTCTATGAGTGTTCTGAACAATAAACTCGACTAAATATGTATTTGTCAAATCCGCAAAATAAATATTTTTTTCTAGAAATTAGTGCTTTGTCAATACTAACTTCACTTTTTTGGCAACTATGCAATTGCTTATTATCATAATTGAAGTGATTTGAGCAAATTCCTAATGAATGTATTCCATTCTCATTTGATCTTAAGATTTCATTTACCGTCTCAAAGTCTAATTCCCAAATTCTACCTAGTTGCCTTAATGGCTTAGATACAGAATGAGAGCATCGTTGTGATGTTCCATTAAGATCATCTATTATAATACATGTGCTATTTACATATTTAATACGCGAAGAACTAAGTTCTATATTTAGTTCATTTTCTTGGTGATTATTAACTTTTCACAATGATTCTTCATTAGATATTGTATCAAGTTCCGATGCCAACCAATTTATATCGGTCTCTTGATCCTGTTCTTGCATTACTTGTGATGTTGAATCAACAAACAATTTAGCCATCTCTACAGCTGTTTGATCAAAATAAATATTATATGAATTATCGTATATATCATTATCTACATTGCTTGTGCTATTTGTAGATGAAGAAGGTGCAGCTGTGGTTTGCTGTTTAAGACTTTCCGAATTATCTCCAACGCTAATATCATCAAGGATTTCGAAATCCTTATCAGGATCACTACATAAAACCTTTCCATAAATATTCTCAGTACTTGAAAATAGATTATTCATTAAAATAAAAATTTTGTGATGTGTAGAAATAACAAAAAATAATATGATTGCGACGAAAAATTTAACGTTTAAATTATTTATTCAACAAAAAAAACTGTATATAATATATAGTGGCTATGAATAATTTGACCGTTCGAATAAGTTTAATCAAATATTTGTTGCTTCAAAAAAAAAAAAAATTGACCGTCCAAATTGATCATTCGAAGATTTCAAACAATGGCAAAAAAAAACCAAATATCATAGCTATAAAGATTTTAACCATTCAAATTGTTCATTCAAATAATGGTTATTTAAAAAATATTTTGATGCCTTGTAACTTCAATATAAATGTAATGGGCCTGTATTGAAGAAAAAAATATAAAATATAAGCGAAAATTCTTGTGTAATGTATTTACGGTTGCCTCACTTCAATTCAAGATTCTTTAAAGACTAGACCTTCTACAAACAACAGCTTATGAAATGTTCAAACAAAAGACCAAAACTTACAATTTTTTTTTTTTTTTTTTTTTTTTTGTAAATGCCATAGTTGAAACTTTATTTAAGAAAAGTAGAGAAAGATCTACATTTAAAGATTTCGAACTACACTTGTGCTACTAATGAGACACCCAATGTGACATTATATCCTCTAATTTTCTATATAATGCTATTGTTAATTATTCTAAATAATTATATAGCTAGACTAGGTTAGAGGAAACCTAA
>CAJVPZ010001768.1:0-13739 GCA_910592135.1 Racocetra fulgida | reverse complement strand
GTAAGCGATAGCTAAAATTTAACCCTTACATATTTTATAAATTATTACATATTATTAAGTAATTTAAGAGTCATCGATTACAAATAAACTTTAAACTACATATATGCAAAATTGTTTGAGTTAAATAAAAAAAACGATCGTACCGGAATTAGCTATTTTTTCTACACGAGTTATGTTGATACCACCTACCTCTGCTGAATTCTGCTGAAAGCGAAAGATTCTGGTCATTTATTGCAAATATCATTCACCACGGCGTAACAAACTTGTAAATGAACGTATTCGATGGCATTTTGCATAAGAAAGAAATAATCCACATCATATTGTTCAAAATAAAGAAAATAGGCTTGATCAAATCGTTCAAACTAATACAGCTATTTCTAATGAAGCAAGTCTTGAAAATACTGCATTGAATGATGATATGGAAAATAATGATGATAATTTGGATGAAAATTTTGAAGAAAATTTAATGCAAACAATTGAAAACATTGATAATTTTAATACTAATGATCAAACTATATATAATGAAGCCGTAATTGAATCTTCTATTCAAGCTACGCATAGCATGACTGGATAGTTTTAGAAAATCTCGATAATATTTAATCATTAAATTAATCATTAATTGCATGCGAAAATTGCAATTTGCTGCTAAAAATTTATTTTTTAAAAAAAATAAAATAAATATTGGAGTTTTTTTTATCTTGGCGTATTAATTTTATCATAATTTGTAAAAATATGCTAAAATATGTAAAAATATGTAAGAATATATACGGATTATACATTCAAATCAAACAGCACAATGAAGCAGGCCAAACTTTTGTAAAGCCGGTAATTTATATAAAACACATAACTTTCGTAACATAACCCTAGTTGCAACTGGTCTATAATGAAAATTATTGAAAAATTCATACAACAAATAAAATTGAAATTAAATTTCAACACTTGTAAATTTTTTTTGATTCTTCATGAAAAAAAGACTTAAATAATTCTTGAACGCGCCGACATTTATAATGTTCAAATTACCTGTAGAACGAGTATCATATATTATGCATATATCTTTTATGTATAGAGTGGAAATTTGCGTCGACATGTAAATTTTTGTTATGTAAATAACGTTGGCCGAAGCTTTTACTTTTAGAGCTGGCGCACAAAGTCTATTAATGCTGGTAAAATTTTTGTAATGGAGGTCAATAATCAAGTGCCACTTTATTAATTAATAACTGTAATGTAAAAATTACGGATGTACATACTTCAATTTGTAATTTTATTGAATCTAACATGCAGAAAAAATTACTTAACCGGAACGGCCGAAAAAATCATTCAGCAGATTTTTTTCCATATGATTCAGAAATTATGAAACCATCTGGCAAAAAACTGACCGACCAAATACAGTATTTACCAATTCTATAAGTTCTGATTCGGTAGCGACTGAAATCACAAATTTATCGAATCGACAAATATTCGTTTTGTTAATTTTTTGCCAGAGGTTCCAGAATTTATGAAACAGTTGTAAATATAACATTTTTGCTGGTCTGGTTCTATTTGCCAATCCCATTTAACGAGAACCAATTAATATAATTTCAGAATTTGCATGGCCTTATATAGTTTTTACTAACGCTAATATGTGTAACGGATTTATAATAAATTTAAATTTAAAATCCGTGACATCCGAAAATCATGTGAATGGAAACTTGGTCATGTCCTGGAGTTGTTGGAACTTTGGTACGATCTACCCTATACTAAACGTAACAAGTATTTTGACGAACTTTGATCAGATAATACAAAACTATACAAAACTATAACGAAGTCATAACGACAATGAATACGGAAGATAAATATAGACTACTGTATGTTACACGCAAATGTTACACGTAAGGCGTGTATGATACGTAACGGGCTTCGCACGAAATTGTATAGTTCTTGTATTCTTAAGTAAATACGTAGTACGAATTTATAAAAATATTATAATCATATTGTTTTTTACAACGCTCGTTCTTTGGACCTTTTTAATAAAATTATGGATAAGAGAATAAAAATTTTTATTCTCTCATTTTTCATATCAATTCAATTCCTAGTAATATTTTACTATATTCCTGACGGCAGAGAATTTTCATATACATCTCAAAAAATTAATGTTGATAACGCAAATGGTAAAATTATATCTAAATTTCATATAATTATTATTCCAGAATATGAAATTTTATCTGAAATTACATTATTCAAGAACAATTAAAAAATTATGAACGTGCTAATGTTACTGGGTTCGTTGATCCTCTTATTGGAACTGCTAAAGGTTAGCATTAGTTTTAATATTTTATCTCATCAGAATTCAATCAATAAACTTTATTATTATTTAATTATGATAGACGGACATGTGTTCCCCGGTCCTTGTCTCCCTTTTGGAGTAGTTAAAGTAGGATTCGATGCTGAAGGTAGGGATTCTAATGCAGGGTAAGAATGAAAATTACATTATAGGGAGACTTCACTTCTGATTGACCTTAATTATACAGTTCAAAGTAATATTTTAAAAAAACAGATGCAATAATAGATAATAAAAGATAATAAAAGATAGAGATAAATAAAAAGTTGATAGAAAGTTTTATTGGAGCTTATAAGATTTCACTATTCAAAATCAAAAAATTCGACATGTCAAATGACATCATCTAGTTGCATTCCAACATGCCATTCGACCATATATGCCAAATGTCTGTTTACTGTTGGTTGAATATTGTGAATGTTGGTCAAATGGTATGTCGAATGGCATTCCATTCAACATGTCGAATTTTTTGATTTTGACTAGTGAAAAAAAGAAGATCTCACACCCACTTGTTTTTAAAAAAAATTTAGTATATTGATAACTTTATAGAATTAGGTGTTTGGACGTCAATTTACTACTAAATATTTTAAGTAAAAAGGGGAAAGATCTTTTTTAGCAGTAAAGTCTTTCAATTAAAGTTACTAGCGAAATATAACTGGAGTTGTGAAATAATTTCATCATTACTGGTGGAATTGGTAGAATTGGTGTTAAATTGATGAAATTGGTGAAATTAATTTCACTAACATTTCTACTTATAAAATTTAATAATTGTATAATTAATGTAAAATTGAATAGAAATTAATATCAAATCAGATAAACTTTCTATCCATATTTATTTTTTTATGAAGATGAAATTACCTACTGAATTATGAATTATGAATCATGAATCGTAAACATAATTTGCAGGTACACAGTTAGTGGAAGCATTTCCGGAATATCTCGTGAGTATTTGATAAATAAATTGCTTGGCACGGTTGGCTAATACTTATATTTTTACATCGAAAATTTTTGTTAATACAGATCTACATGTTAGTGGAACAGGAGGTAATGATTTAATAGTATTCTAATTGCATATTAAAGACTACGTGAACCCTATTGACCACCAACATTCAAATAATCAGGTGAACCAAAATATGGTGTGATAAGTCAATTTCCGGTGGTGGATCTGCCAGATAAAAAAATTAGAATATATGACTACTCCTCAACAAGATCGTTTGAACATTTCGAAGTTGGTTACTCAAAATTTGGATTAAAACGTTATAATATCATGGTTGAATTAACCGCAAGTCGTAGAGTTGGTCTTCATCGTTATACTTTCCCACCATCTGAAAATAATGCTAAAGTTATCCTTGATTTGTCTCATATTCTTTCTTTCGGTTGGGGATACGTGTAGCTATTGATTTAATTGACTCATATTTTATTTGTTTTATTTATATTTACTAATTTTTGATGATATTAGTTCCAGCTTTGATGACGGTGCGATAACATCTCTCTCCCTCAATCAAATAAAAGGAGTAGGTCGATACAGAGGTGGTTGGAATAGCAATGGTCCTTATAAAGTTTACTTTTGTTCACAATTTAATGTCAATGCTACCGAGCAGGCAACTTGGTGGAACAACAGAATAGATATAAATACGACATTTTGCGTTGGAACTAATGGTGATAAAATTGGTGCAATTCTAACTTTTGATACTATCAAAAATCCCGTAATTATTTCAAGAGTTGGAATTTCATTTATTTCTGCAGATCAGGCTTGTAATAATGCTGAAAGTGAGATACCTGATTGGGATTTTGATGTTGTAAAACAAAATGCTGTTGATGCTTGGGATAATGAATTAGGTAAAATTAGGGTTGAAAGTGATGATGAAAATCTTAAAAAAATATTTTATAGTGGTTTATATCGGACTATGTTAATTCCAAGTGATAGGTTGGTTAATTATTGACATGAATGATTCATAAATGATTCATGAATTTTGTTAAATTATAGTTATAATATAATCTATTATATACTAGAACCGGTGAAAATCCAGCGTGGAAATCATTTGATAGGAATGGCAAACTTGTACCATATTATGAAGATTTTTATACTTTGGTATGTTTGTTTTCGATCTTATCTGCCTTAAAAATCATAAAAAAACCATAGAATAATGCTGATTTTCAATATGACCAATAGTGGGATACGTTTAGGTAATTTTATTATTATATAAAATAACTAGAGTATGCATAAAACTAATAATTTAATCTATAGGACAACAAACCCACTATTTACACTTTTTCAATCGCAACGTGCTGTAGATATTGCTAGATCATTAATTGACATTTATGAGAAAGTAGGTTATATGCCTGATGGAAGAAGTGGTTCATCAAATGGAATTACACAAGGTGGATCTAATGCTGATATGGTTATTGTAATTACATAATCTCATTTAATTTATTTAATTTATTTAACTCATTTAGTTCATTTAATTTAAATGGATTTGTTTAATCAATTCACACTACTTTCGTTAATAATAGGCCGAAACATACTTAAAACAAATTGATGTAAATGATAAAATAGACTGGAACATAGCATACGAAGCCCTGCTTAAAGATGCAGAAGTAGATCCATGGGAAGAAGGTTTGTTCCAAGGTCGATTACACTTAACCGATTATAAAAAATATGGATATATTCCTTCACCTTATGATCGCAATCTCGGATATATTGACACTCCATGTAGTAGAACTTTAGAGTATAGTGCTAATGATTATAGTATTAGTCTTGTTGCTAAAGGTATCTTAAGTTTATTTATTATTAATCATAATGATGACGATACTGATTTTAAATATTTCTATATTTTTAATCTATTTAAATTTCAAAGAATTAGGTAAAATAGATGATTATATAAAATATAAAAATCGAGCGACTAGTTGGGAAAATCTTTGGCATCCAAATGTAACTTATGATGGTGGGTATTTCCATTTTTATAATTTCTCTTAAGTTTCTAGTGGAATAAATTTAGATTTGACACTTTCATTCTGATTATTTATGAAAAAAGGAGTGGAAGGATTCATAATACCAAGATTTATAAATGGCACATTCGATACAGAATGGGCATATGGCGATAATTTGGTAGAGGATTTTTATTCGTTTTATGAAAGCACCTCATGGGATTATAGTTTAGATGTACCTTTCGGTGGGTATACAATTTTTTTTGGAATCAAATGAAATTTTGAAATTTAATTCTTCTAAATTATTTTTGTCATTCATTAATAAATAAGATGTGAAAAGGCTAATACAGTTGTCAGGAGGTCCAGAACGGTTTGAAGATCGACTTGATAAAACATTTGCAGATAAATCATTTTCAGGAGGTTATTATAATATAGGAAATGAACCTAGTTTTTTTCATACATGTTTATATCATTTTATTGGAAAACAATATAAAAGTGTGGACGTGATTAGAACTATTATGAAAACTAAATTTGGTGTTGAACAGGATGGAATTCCAGGTTTGTAAATTTAAAATTGAAAAAATGAAACGAATGGCATTACCAAATTTGCATTAAATGCCATCACTCTTTGCATAAATTTTATTACTCTTGTTTTATATAAATTTATCAAGTACAGTAAAATATACTTATAAATATGAATTTTTTTTTATTCGATAGGAAATGATGATTCTGGTGCGATGGGAAGTTGGTATGCTTTTAACGCTATTGGAATATTTCCATTGTAGGTGGTTTCAGTTTATCAACATAAATTGGAATGTAAATTGGAATGTTGGATATTTAATAATACTAATCATTTTGATTTTATAATTATAGAGGCGGAACCGACATCTACCTAATAAACTCACCATGTTTTGATAAAGTTACTATATACCTTTCAATATCACCATTAAAAACATTCACAATTGTAGCTTATAATCTGACGGACAACAATATATATATTCAAAATGTTAAAATCAATAATAAAGAATGGGAAAAAACCTGGTTTAGGCATAAAGATATTTCTGGAGGCGCAATAATGGAAATACAAATGGGATCTGAACCAAGTAAAATTTGGAGTGTTATCAGTGAGGATGAAGATAATAAAGTGATAGAAGATAGGGTGGTTCCTCCTAGCATGAGTGATTATATGGATAAATAAAATTTTACGAACAATTAAAATATTAAATTTTAGAAATTGTAAACTTAATAAAGGGCATATAATTGTTCTTGCCATGAAAACTGATTTGTTCTTGTGGACTTTACGAATTAATTAATTCTTCTAGATTATAATTTTTTTCAGATATCATACAGTACTAAGAGTTTGAACATTACTTATGCACGGATTTGCAAAATTGGGCCATATAATTAGTCTCCAAAAGTATCGATAATATTAGTACAGTCCGTAACGACTCAAACCGAACCCCAAGTAAACCGAAATACCTAACCCGCGACGATCCATTACGAATATAGTTTAAATAAAGCGTTGATATAATTTAAGTATAGAGCTGTACGACCCTTACGACTAGGGTTAGGTTATAGTCGGTTAGCCACCCGGCTATAGCGATAGCTGTAGTCGATCTTGTTCTTTTTCTTGCCTTATAATTTTGTTATAAATAAGAGGTCGAATGCCTTTTGTTAAATGACGATTACCGTGTGTAATTGGCTCCACATACAAATAAAGTTAATAAAAGTCCTTAAATACCAAACCCAAACATTCTTTAAAATTGCATTGAAATACTTAAGTATCAATAATTAGTAGCCGCCTTATACCTGCGCCAAATTAAAAATCCGCCTCACCCTCTACTTAGTATTGTCTCTCCTGTTGACAAGCGACCGACCGTCGTTTTCCTTCTTGTTTGTGGGTGGTGTGTTTTGTCCATTTACCCACTAACAATACTCACTGAATGAAATGATTAGTGCGAATGAAATGATTTGTACGTAATGGGAAATAAATATTTATGTTCTTGTTTTGTGAATTTGTTTTGCTGTTTTATGTAGTAAATTATTAAATGTCCTTTATACTCACATACTGAATGAAATGATTATTAATGGGAAATAAGTATTTATGTTCTTGTTTCGTGAACTTGTTTTATGAGTAAAATTTATTAAATGCTCTTTATACTCACTAACTAATTTAGTGAGAATAAAATGATTTGTACGTAAGAGTAAATAAGTATTACGGTCTTGTTTGTAACTTTGTTTTGTTGATTTTATTTCGTAACTATTAAATAATCTTTATACTTACGGGCTAAATAACATAAGCAATAAGACGTATTTATGAGCTTAAATTGCTAATAATAGATCAATAAATGCTCTTTATGCTTACTCACTAATAATTAAAATTGCGTAAAAAATCTTACTTTAAATAAACTACAAACATTATAATAAAAAAATAACAATTGATACAGTATACTTATTAATTCTTTCATAAAATTTATCTTCATTTTTTTCCACGCCAATTCCATATTTGTATCAAATGGCGGTTTTCCAAATTCCTATGGAGTCACCTGCCTCAGCAGACTTCAGATAATATGTATAAACGCTTTGTGCTTATTGATTTCGACTCCAATTCCTAAATAATAACAATAACCAACTTGATACATTCCGTTAGAATTATTCAGGTCTGCCGATTTTTGATAATATGTAAATGCTTTGTTTTCATCCTTTTCAATTCCTATTCCATATTCGTAACAATAACCAAGACAAGTAATTCCTCATATTAGCAGTTTTTCGAACTGAGCGAACGCTTTATATTCATCCAATTCAACGTTAATTCCGTGAAGATAAAAATATGGAGAATTTACAGATAAGGGCCCAAAAATGAAAATAATTACAGATAAAGGCCCAATATTTGAAAATTATTACAAATAAGGGCCTAAATATACCGTCAAAATTGCTAGCCGATTTAAACATAATGGTATCCTGATTAATTGCCACATATCGTAATTAAATAGGTGTTTAGAGTTATTATTCATTATTCAGAATTAAAAAGAAAACAAAAATCCGACCGACAAAACGGATTTTTGAGCAAAACGAAAAATTACCTTTGTAGTGACCTAATAGGTTTACTTAAACTACCAATATGGTCTCTCGGCCCCTACTTCAAGACGAACACGATTTATAATATCACGAGGTCAAAGTACTGCTGTTTCTTTAACTAATGGCACAGTCCACGTGCTTTGAATGCTTCAATAGAAGTTAAACTAGTTAGATCATGATGGATCAGCCTCACTATATGAATGTAGCCACTTTTGCGCCTGTTAGCTGAAAAAGTAAAAGGGTATAAACTGGTTTGGTTTGTAAAACAAATAGCCAACAGCTTATTTTGTTTGTTCGTTTTGAACTTATAAGGAGAAGAAAATAGAAGAATATTCGACAGAATAACTATTCAAGGCTGAATGAACATTTTTATGTTAGTAAACTCATATCGATCTATCAATCTATAATTTTGTATTTGACATGTTTTTGTTATAAGCAGGCCGGTTTTTAAGAAATATATATGGAATAAATTTACAGCTAAATAATTGGTTGACGAATCGAATGTATATTTTTATTGTGCATTTGAATTTATATTCGAAACACTAATAGATTATTATTACATTTCTTATGCTAACAATTAATGACTATATTACAATCATATTCAAATCATCAAAACGGGGCCTAAACCATAGGTTCTTAAGCGCATAAGTATTTTGGGCCCTTATCTGTAATAATTTTCAAATATCAGGCCTTTATTTGTAAATATTTTCATTTTGGTCCCTATTTGTAATTATTTTCGTTTTTAGGTCCTTATTTTAAATTCCCCTAAGAAAAATAGTCCAAACTTTATGTCATCACCTTGATAATGTTAATCGGTTTTTATTTGCTAAAATACTATATATGTTCTGACTCATTTCATGATTTTATCAATTCCATATTGACCTAAGATCATTCTTGAATTTTCACCGATTCCAAAATGAACCAGATCAAAATTTTAAGGATCAGGATGTGACCAATCATTGGTGTAACAAATAAGCACCAACTAATTTATTTAATTGATTATTATTTGTCACAGATGATTGGTCATGCCTCGAAATTTAATAAAAATTTAGAACAGAATTATTTAATTTCATTATACTATATTACAAATGTATTAGGTATGTTAAATTAATTAATGCAAAAAAGGAATGAAAATAAATAAAGTTATTGAATCGCAATTTTAAATACAACCTTTTTATTTTTTTCTTAAAAATAGAACAATACAACTTTCTGATACATGAAACCTTCGATCAAATATTAGAAACTTTTATTTATCAAAGAAAAACAATCGTTGTTTAATGGATTAGAATAATTATAATCAATGTTTAACTTTATAGAAGAGACAACTTGTAATAATTGGAGTATCAGATTAAAATTTATTTATGCATTATTTTGTATATTATCATTACTTTTATTTTTTACTATACAAAATAACAAACTTTTTATTTTATTTTTTATTTAATTTTTGTTATTTTTTTTAATTTTTTTTTAATTTTTTTAATTTTTTTATTTATTCTATTTGATTTTTATATATTAATTAGTTTTTAACCAATTTTCAAGCCCAAATAATGATAATAATATTTTTTTTGAAACTTTGGCTAATTACACCATGAATCTATATTTATTAAAGTTTTATTGCTGCCAAAAACAATATAGCAATAAAATCTGTAGTCTGACATCATGTGGCTGCTTTAACATGAATAAGTCATTTGAGTCCTACATATAATTAGCTACACTTATGAGGTAGCATAATCGATAGTGTAATACCTAGAATAACTTTTATAGCCATTAACTGCTTAGAGTTTCGTCCAAACAGAAAGAAAACTAAACTAAAAAAAAATAAATAAAAAAATAAATAAAAAATATAAGGAAAAATGATAAAAAACAAATATATAAGAAAAGAAAGAGTGTATAAAAAAAACAAAAACAAAAACAGGAATTATCTCACAGCAGACAATCACAATTATAAGCCTGTGTTGAACTCTATAAAAATTACATACTACTATCTAAACTAGTCTCTATTTTAAATTTATATAATTAGTATATCTAAGAAAAAACTTTAAAGCAAGGAAAAAATAGTTCTTTTTTGACTTAAGCACTGTAAAGAGGTCAGAAATTGCACTGTTGGTCTGGATACATTGTTTGTTTTAGATGCCACATTCGAAGCACATAATTCACATGTTTGCAGCCCATATATATTTATGTGTTTGTTGTAACAGATGTAGATAAACAATGTTAACCAATTTGAAAAGTAAACAATATATTAATCTTTTGGAAGAAGTAAGCTAAGATATCTACTTTTTTACAAAATTTTCTCTAAAAAAAAAAGCAGGTCGATAACAAAAATATGTAAAGTTCTTCTGTAAGTTTTACAGTTATATAGTCTATTCTTTAAGCTTCAACTATCTTAGCGAAAGTCTTTTAGCTCTACTTGTTTCCAGAATAATCCTTCTGGTTTGTGTGCTGAATAACTTAAGGAGTCTATTAATAAAGAGAAAAAAAACTTGACCTCAAGAAAAACTATCCAAGTTGCATCCACTCCTCAGTATATTATATCTCTTGAACTTCATTAACAACAATCTATGCATAGATAAGATCAGTTTTCAGAATATTCTTCTGGTTTGGATGCTGAATAACTTAGAAAGTTCACACAAAAGCAGAAAGTTTGACCCCAAGAAAACTACTCAAAGTATACTCGCTTCTTGATATTGCACATCTTTAGGCTTTATTAACAACTGTTTACTCTACAGTAGAACTAAGAAGTATCTATCTTGGATGTTCCTATATCATTTTTCTGTAGTTCAGTTTCTTGTTATTGTTGCTCAGAGGATTGTCAGAAAGAGTGTGATGCTAATTGAATTGGATAATAATAATATTTCAATTAAATAATTATAATAATTTATTATATAATAATTATATCTCAGTGGAATTTTAGCATTTATAGCTGGTATTAATACTACTACCTATTTCTTTTATCAAATTTAAAGATAGGATGTAATTTTAGACCAAGATTAGAGTTAGATATAAAGGTTCAAATCTTTGTTAAGGTTAGGTTTTTGGGATCCTAAACATTTTTACTTAGTACTTTTGATATGTGTTAGCTAATAGGTTTTTGAGATATAATAACCCTAGTGATATTGCCACTAGCGATAAATAGCAATATTCTATCAGTGAACTTATAAATTATAATTATATAACAGTAATCTAATAAATTATAATTATCTAGCAATAATCAACCAAAGAAAGCATCTTGAAAATATTGATCAAATTGTTGTTGTTGCCAAAAAACTGACTGTTCTTCTGATGCTTGTTTTTGCTAGAAAAGAAACTTACTATATACAGAGTAATGCGGATGTGTTCTATGCAATGATTGTAAAAATTGATGATAATTTATTTAATTTACACTATGCAATTTTTTTTATATGCAATTTTTTTGTATGCATTTTTATTAACTATGCAAGTTTCTTTATTTATTTGTATATACATATATATGTACAGCCAAACCTACTTATGATCACCTCCCATATAAGTGCATCCTATTAAAATTCTCTTCTTAAACACTTACAACTATTATACATATAGGAAAAAACCTTTATTTAACAATAAGCACAACTTTTATAAGCGCATTTTTTAAAAAAAGTTACTATGATCCTGACAGTGTAATTTACTTTCTTTTATTAATTATGTAAATTTTTATCTTTATATTATGCATTTTTATTATACGAATTTTTATTTGAAGCATTATTTTTCTAATATAGTTAAATTTTATTATAAAAATATTTTTTATTTTAAGGCTATACAAAAAATTTTTTTTGGTTTTCATAACATAGAGCTGTTTAAATTGACCTGGCTGGCCAGCATTTATTTTTTAATTTTATATATAAAAATTTATAAATTTTTTAAAAATTTTTTTTTAAAAACCTACCCAGTTATTAAAACATATAAAAAAAAATTTTACAAGTCTTCAAATTTTGACCTGGCCGGGTTATGAAAACCAATAAATTTTTTTATATAGCCTAATTTTTTGTAAAATTTTTTGTTTTATTTCATGCAAAAGAATATTAATAATATAATTAATACGTTGCTTAGTCATATAATTTATTGTTTAGGCATACATATAATTTTTAATTTGTTATTTTTAAAATTTTCACCATTTGAGAAATGAACTAGTTCATTTCAGAATTCAATAATGATCTAGGTCAATCTGGAATTGATTGAAATCGTGAAATTAGCCAGAACATATATATTACATATATAAATTCTCATTCGTCATAAGTTTTGTATTCGTTATGGGTTTCATAATTCATGATTTTATCATTCGTCATTTTACCAACATGAAGTTACCTGACAAAATGGTTTCATCATTAATCAATGACGATTAATTGCGTATATTTTGTCATCCATCATTATTCTAAACTCTAATCTTCTCAATACGTAGTGCAGTCAAACCTCTCTAATTGCAATCTCTTTAAATTAAAAGCAACAACCCTCAAAACGCAGCCAATCATATGCAAATTTTATAAATAAATTCTGGAGGTTTAACTTTACTACATTAATGTAGAAACCTAAAGCGCATGTTGATACGTCAATATTGCATAGGATCCGTACTTTCTATATATAATATTATATGCTATGTAATGCATTGTCTCGTATATGTTTAGAATTTTCTTGCATCAAACATTTCTGCGCTCTTTCTTACAGCGTGTATGATTGTTATCATGCCTCTATAATTGATTGACTTAAGAAATCTTCATATTCATTTAACATATCAAATAAATGAGATTGGCTGCCATTTTCTCTTTACTCAAAAATTACTCTCGACTTATCTAATTTTCAATGCTCACGCATTAGTGCGACGCTTTACGTACTTTGTACTTTCCTAGTAAATCATTCCGTTTTTGGTATATTGCTAAGGAAATAATTATTGTCGTAAAATTAGTTTTATTTACTAATTAAAGTAATGACGATAAGTCGAAACACCGTCATATTATTATATAGAAATGTAAATTAAAAAAATAATTTAAGCATGATAATTTGTGACAATTAAAATATTAACGTTAATACAGTACGTAATCATGAACTAAGTCATAAGGCGATTCATTATTGTGAGTCACTGGCAATTCAGGGCCATGACAATTTGAGAATTTTGGAATTACTCATGCACAAGGTAAAATAAGCATATGAATGCTGCAGGTCAAAGCGAGATTTGTATGCATAATGATGTAAGATCGATGTGTAATATAATTTAAGGCATTCGATTATATTTAGAAATGTCTATTTTTATTTTCTGGTGTACAAAATGAAACGAATGAAGTTTTAAAAGAAGGATGAGTAGTGAGATACAGGTAAAGAAGAGAATGGAAAAAAGTAAAAGTAAAGAGTATACCCCATTATTTATCCCAAGAAATGCTCGGCAAGAGCTGTGTACAAGAGTTGCTTA
>CAJVPZ010001767.1:0-13739 GCA_910592135.1 Racocetra fulgida | reverse complement strand
ACATGTAAATCATATGATATCATATAAAATTGGTTACACAAAGTTGATCTACAATCTATTTTATATGAAATTAGAAAATTGTACACCCTACCCTTAAAACATAAAGATTCTCTTTACAAGAATTAATGACAACTCTTAATCAAATGAATAATTTAATGATAAAATTAAATATTTGTAATTAATTTGTATCTTCTTTCTTTCAAAATTTAATTATGATTTTTTGATATTTACATAGTTTAAATATTATTTTAGATACTAATTTCACTTCTTAATACACTTCTTTCAATATTTTACTTGCTTATTACACAATTTTTGATTGATTATATAGAAATGTTAGATTCTTTTAAATTTTTGAAATTTATATATGATATATATAACCAAGTAATATAACATAATGATTAAGCAAATATAAAGCTTGTTTGATTAAAAATAGATTTATATAAAAATTTGTTATATATTATCAAATATATATATATATAATTTTTTTACTTAGGCAAGATCGCGCTAGTGATCGATGTTTAATAAAGCTTCAATCTTGTGGATAACTACAAATATATTGCTATAACATTAAATTTATGATCCTAACATCCCACGGCTGCTCTAACGAGTGTCCATCGGTGACCTGCCACACCAGCGAGATAAAACCTAAGTAATACCCTAACCAGAGGGCTCATCCGATCAACTGCCCTACAATAGGATACCACAAATCTGATGACATCTTCTCGTAGAGAAGTGAAAAGAAAAAGAAAACTATATATAAAAAAAAACACAGAGGTATAGGGGAATATGATAAAAGATACAAACAAGAAGAAAAAGAGGTAAAGGAAAAAATGAAAAAAAGAAAAATATGAGATTTTTTACCCACACTGGATGGTTACAATTATAAGCCTGTGTCGAGCTTTGTAAAAATTACATACTACTATCTAAACTAGTCTCTACTCTAATTTAACTAATTAGTATATTTAAGTGAAAACCTTAAAGGAAAAAAAAGCTCTTCGACATTGGCACTGTACTCTAGCACTGTAAGCCCCTGGCTTCTTTTGTTTAAACTCCCATAGAAGCGTAAACAAAAAGTGCATTTCGGGCACCATAGAGAAGTCGGAAATCTATGTGTTTGTTGTGATAAGAAAAAAAGTAAACAATGCTAACCGATTTGCTAAGTAAACGATATATTGATCTTTTGGAGGAAATAAGCTAAATCATCCACTTTTTTACAAAATTTTCTCCGAAAAAAAAGTGTAGGGTCAACGAGAGTATGTGAGGTTCTTCTTGTAAGTTTTACAGTTGTATAGTCCAGTTTCTAAGTATTTACTCAATATTCTTGCCCAGAGACTTTGCTCTACTTGTTCCTAGAATAAACCTTCTAGTTTGGATGCCGAATGTGCAAGGGAGTCCGTCGAAGAAAGAAAAATTTGACCCAAGGCACAAACCTGCCTAATATTCTTATACGTCCGCTCCTCGGTGTTTCACGTATTGTAGGCTTCGTCGACAACAAGTTTGCTTAGTGCAAAACCAAGAATATTGCTGTGTCCACTATGTTGCTTTCCTATATCGCTGACTGTAGTTCGGTAAATTGTTGTTGACCAAGTGATCGTCAGAAAGAGTTTGGAAATTACAACTCTCTAGAAATCTAAAAACATGTTTTACTATTAAAAATATATATAAAAAAGTGATAAATAAATCCAATCACTATTCTGATCACTAATTTTTTTTAAAAAAAAATTCACATATAAAATTTGATATACATCTATACATAGTTTTGATTTACATAATTGAACGTACTGCACGCACTTATTTGTGCGAGTAATACAAACCCCTAGAAAGAAAATGGCCAATCGGAATGCACAAAATTTGATTGTTCCGGATCAGCTCGACATGAATTCCGAACACGTGCGAAAGAAGAAAAAAGAGAAAATATTCAAAAACTAGTGTTTAAATCGACCTTGGTTCACTAATTAAAATTTTCGGAAATGAAATTTTACATATAATGAGTAACAATCTATTGTTATAGCCTCTAATGTTAATGCTCCAACCCTAAACATCTATCTTTATGCACTTAGTTTATTTACAAAATTCGATTTCCTTTTTTGGTTTGTGTTACTCGCACAAATAAGTAAATCGGAACGGACCCCAACGGGGCTTTACTTATTTGTGCCAGTAATACAAACTCCTAAAAGGAAATAACCAATCAGTGAGTTCGAATTTTGATCATTCCGGATCAGCCCGACATAAATTCCGAACACGTGCGAAAGAAGAAAAAAGAAAAAATACTCAAAAACTAGTGTTTAAATCGACCTAAATTCACTAATTAAAAATGTCGGGAACGAAATTTTACATATAATGAGCAATAGTTTATGGCTATAGCTTTTAACGGTAACTTCCTAACCCTAAATTTGTTTTTTTACGCACTTTGTTTATTTACAAAATTAAATTTCCTTTTTTGGGTTGTATTACTGGCACAAATAAGTAAAGCCCCCCAACGGGACATGCTCCCAGAAATAGCAACTATAATTGCGCCGGGTGTCACCATAATCAGCCGAATTCGTGATGTGTAATGATACGTGCTATGATAATGATAGTCAGTGGTTTCCCGCGCTGCATTAAGCAGGCGAATTTTGAGGATGCCACAAAATGGCAGGATTCTGCCTAGAACTGGGAGGGTTCGGGTGCTAATCTCGCTTCTCAACTATGGCAGAATAATATCATATGGTGCCTGCAGGAGTCGCTCTTTATATTCAACCGAGAATAAGCTACTATCAGTAATCATTTAATAATTCCCAATTGAGCAATTAATTAAATCATAACTATCTAAACGCATGTGCTTCCTCATGCGACGCCAAACATTACTGCGTACTGATTTAAATCCTGCGATCTGATCTCCAAACCTGGCCAGGTTGTTACTGGCATGTACCTGCTCAGCTATCGTCAACCTGAATTATATGTAAATCCCACTAAAAATATATATATTTTTGTATTACATTTAATATCGTACTTGTTCTACGGATAATTTTACCTTTATAATACCGACACATTCAATGTTCTTAAATTTTCGTTTGAATACTTGCCCGACATGTTTAATGTGTAAATACTTATGATAAAATTATCCTTGTCAACCAATAATCCTTAACAAGAAAGATAAAAAGGCACGGATATAAATTTGTAAAATAAAAAAATATATATATATAGTATAGTAAAAAGACTTTCTTATGTGTATATCTAAGTTGATAGTATACCTTTTTAAATTATACGATTAATTTTATATCCCAACTAAAGTTCCATTTCGGATTGTAATTCATACAAATAACAGTCAAGTTTTTCTTTCATTAAAGTTTTAAGATAAATATGGTTCATTAATACCTAAGTGTTTGACAATTTTTCGAACTGTTAAGTCTTCTAAAATTTTTTAACTATTTGCCAACGAAGATACTTTGAAAGGATCATCATTCTGTATTCAATGCGGTGATGGCACATCACGTGATCGAAAAGAAGAAGGGAGCCATCACGGGTGGGTCATGCAAGCAACTAAATTTGCGCGTGAAGATCATAAGACTACTGTTGAAGCAAGAATTTGGGCGTGGGAAGATCAATCTCAAAGGGGAGCAATACATGCTTGGCGCAAAGAATCAAGCACAGAAATCGGTGAAGCGCGGCATAAGTACAAGAGACAAGCTTTCTCGCGTTGGAAAAAATAAAAGGCGAAATTCGCGCCACCCACCCACCCCACCCAAGCAGGAAGACACGTAATTCCATCATTTCTTCACTTGCAGCCAGCTTGCTTCGGCAGGCGGGGAATGACCCCACCGGCTAAACCTACAGCACTGTGACTCCCAATGCAATTTCGATTGCTTCTGTCGCGGGATGTCTCCGCCGTTCTGACCAACTCGGTCAATTGCTCGCTTTCTATCAAATATTCTGCTAACCTTAATTTCAATAATTATCACCTCCAGCATAAATCATCAGCCGGCATAGTCCAAGCATTGGATGTTGTTTGAAAACGAATGCTTTTCGCTAGTTATGCATGTTGTTATGATTAGAATCATGGGCTATGATTTTGGTCTATCAAAGGTATATTATAACCGTTCATGATAAAAGCGTTTAACGTTAATACATACCAAACAAATATAAAAGCCATAGTGAAACTTGTAAAAACCTGTCACGTAATAAAGATCATCCAATCAAATAACTTGGCATTAAACTATGCTTTATGTACTTCATACTCCGTTCCTGATATTTCCGATGGCATTCTTTTTTAGTAATGTTTGAGGTTCTGCACAAAATCACAAGGTATTTTTGTCCAATCAAACGCCACTCTTAAATTTTTTCAAATCACTTAAATTGGAAAGTTTTCAACTAACGATTTGGGCATTAGCTTTAACCCATTTCCACTATATTCGTTCATACATTAAAATCATCTCACGATACTAAGTATATTCAAAACTGCTCACCATAAAGATATATTGATATAATTGCAAATATGACTGAACGAAAGCCAATACTTCTATTGTGTAAGTAATAATTTGCATATATATATATATATATATATAGAGTAAATAATAATAAAAATCACTTTTACTAAAACGCACCTATGGTGTTTTACCACCTATGTTGTATTATCTCAAAAACTGGCTAATTAATCGATGTGAGGTGTTTTAAGTAAAAATGTTCTAAGCCCCAAATAACCCTTCTCAAACCCTAATACTAACCTTATCATTAACTTCAACGTGAAAAAATTGATGTCAAAAATTTTATATACAAAAACTTATAAAAACAGAAAATTTAAAAAAACATAATAAAAACATATAATAGGTGCAAAACCACCATAGGTGCGTTTTATAATAATTGATAAAAAATATCAATAAATGAATAAAAATAAAAATAAAAATCAACTTTAATTATTCACATCTCATGCTTTGATGAATTTTGAATAAGTATGAATTTCATTAAGATGCGGGTTGTGAAAGTTTAGTGCCAATTATTCATTTTTATTTTTATTTTGCATGACTTTTATTAATGATGTTCTATTCTAGTTTTTCTAAAAAAAAGTTTTATATTATTATCATTATTATTAAGCCCACCCCAGATCTGTTTCCCACGGGTTTCAACGACCATTCCTTCAACGCTCTCAAGAATTTCATATTATTTCCGAACCATTACTTGATATTATTCTTGATCAATCTGTAGAAGATGTAAAAAATGGTAATGCAGATCCTTATAAGCCTTCAAATCCTAGTTTACTCATGCCAAAAGTTTTATCTCTCTTTGATGAAGTTTGGAAAACCCATTATGATGAATCCTCGAATAAATCAAAACGAGTACTTTATATTGAACATTCGAGTATTATTCTAAAAGCCACATCTGAGACTTCCTTTTTAACAAGTCCTCAATTTTTGGAGATGACACACACGTTCTTAATCCGTAATCCCGAAAAATCAGTAAAATCTTTATATAAAGCTGCTACCTTCATACTTAATAAAAGTCTCAAACTTCGTAACGCGGGCTTCGATAAAAGCCGAGTAGGATTGAGAGAATCCAAGCAAATTTTTGATTTATTAAAAGACTTAAATAAAAAACTTATTGTTGTGGATGCTGATGATTTGATTAATGATCCAGAAAGGGTTTTGAAGAAATATTGCGAGTTAATTGACGAGGAATATAAACAAGAAATGATTCATTGGGAGGCAACAACTGTTAATGAGTGGAGCGGGGGCATTGTTACCAAACTTATGGTCTAGTAAATATATTTTATTTGAAAATATAAATTTAATTGTCAATTTTGTTTAATTACTAACATAAATAAATCTCCACTAGTAATGCGGAAAATAGTACAGGCTTTAATAAGTTTACTAATAAATATGATCATGAAACTGAATATCCACAAATTGTCTATGATGCTATCGCTGAAAACAAACCGTATTATGATTATTTATATCAATTCAGGATTTAATTAACATATAAAAAAGAAAATATTACATAAATTATTTGGCTAGATGAGATTAAAATTTCTTTTTTATATTGCTCATTTATTTATTATTTATGCTTATAATTTTTTTGATATTTTAATCATGAGAAATTTGATCATATATAAATGTAAAACATGTTTTATTTTTTATCATTTAAATAAAGTAATAGATTAAAATATAAATTTATATCCATTTAGTATATCATTAAACCAGACACTATTAATCATTAGTTTAAATAAATAATTAAAAATAGAAATTAATCGTATCACATCCTTTTCTATATCTTCACATCTCATCATTCCTGTGCCATCAATGTTCGTAAATTCATGATCATTTTTTCCAACTGAAATTCGTTAGATAAATCCAGCTATTTTTATAAATGTAAAAATATATTTGTTAAACAATATCATTGATTAGTCGGATTTGTCGTCAATTCGTTAACTTCTCACTTAATTGCTGTCGATTTCAGATTACTAAGGGTTAGAGACTGAACTCGAATTAGCTCTTAGCTTAAAAAACATAGCCTTAACTCGAATCAACTCTAGTCGAGACTATGTTCTTTAAGCTACGAGTTGACTCGAGTCCAGAGCTAGACAAGTTTTTGTAAAAATCATTAACATCCATCGAATTTAAAGACCCAACTTGTGGGTTTGCAGAAGAGATACAAACATCTTTTTTATTCTAAAAAAAGATAAAATTAAAAATAAAATAAACATAAAAAAAAACAATTAAAATGAATATACCATATCATTTGCTTCCTTTAAAAGTTTTTGGTATTATGTATCAACAACATCAGAGTCAAGTTTCGCCAAAGGATAATTTTCATCAAAAATAAGTTCACCATACATATGTAAGTAGTTCGTTAACATTATTATTACTGACAATTATTTCCCGATTCTCTATTTTACTAGCCCTAAATCTCAAAGCTAACTTTAAGGAAATAATTTTTTATATCATTGACCTATAATAGATCAAATGCCAAATTTAGATCGTTGATTAAAAAGCATTGTAAATGACAGCACAATATGTGTTAAATTAAATTTGTGTTAAGGTTAAAATTTAATACTAAAAATGGGTAAAAGCCTCTGACAGAAGTAGTGATTGTATTCATTCTGACATCCAAACATGGTCATTTGTGGGTTGGTTACCTAGGTAGTAATATTCATGAATACAGTTTTTACTGTTGTTAACTTTTCTGTAGTATAGCTTTCTGAGATACAATTTCCCAGATTTTATAATTCCGATATTTCTTTATTCTAACAAAACACATCTTGGGTTCTGTTAATAAGACCTTATGCTGACCAAAATTGATGCTCTAATACGTATTTAAATCTAAAATTATACTCTAAACTAAATTTTAATAATAATTGTTGTGGATTTCGCGATCATCCGAATTTCATGATCATCCGCGACAATAATTAAAAAGAAGAAATTTTCTTTCCAGTTAAATATAGATATCTTCAAACAAAGACATATAAAATATATATTAATATTCTTTAAAGGATTACCGTTGGCCACTGCCTACAGTACCCGGGGTATTATTCAAGAACTCCATTTTTAAAATTGAATAGTACCCGTGGGTACCGTGTGAAGAACCGGGTACTATATTTGGGGACATATCATATTAAAAGAAGTAAATCAATATGGTTGTACCCCCGGGTCTTATTCAAGTAACAAGCCAGTAAGGGTGGTGAATAATACCCGGGTCTTAATCATGGGGGGTATTATTCTTGGGGGATACTGTAAGCAGTGGCCAACGGTAATATAGATTCCGCAGGGAGGCAGTATTCTTATCAAATTTTATACAACGAACGAATGTAAACAAAACAAAAAAGTAACTAAAATTTAAAAATTCAAAATATTTGCATTATTGTGAAATTTCATGCTGAATAGTTTTGCTTAGAAGCTAAAAGTGGTTGTTTTAATAAAATTATGAGATATCTTCGAAAATCAAAAGAAAAAAAAACAGAAATCGCAAATATATTAAAATATTACTAAGAAAATTTTTCTAATTTCTATTCTAAAAAATGATTTATGAACTAACCAATCATAATCGAGATGCGATATATATGCAGATCACATGATGCGATCTATACTTTTTTTAAAAATATAAAAATAATTAATTTTATTTAATTACTATTAAAAATTATTATAACATTCGCATTCAAACTATAGCAAGCCTTTATACAAAAATAATGGTTTTGTATCTAAACAATAATACAGTTTTTAATTAAAATATACATCACTTAAATTAAGAATTATACAAAACAATGGCTTTGCAGCTAAACAATAGCTTTGCATCTAAACAATAACTTCGCATCTAAACAATGGCTTCATATCAAACCAATGGCTTTATATCTTTGAAATGATAAGTTTTTAACCAAAAATTATTCCAAAATACTAACTTTACAAACAATAACATAGCCTTTAAGGCTTTAGTTTTACCCGAGGCTTTATTCATTGTTAAGGGCTTTAACTTTGATTAGAAATTTTGCTATCTATAAGAAATTAAACTTAGTTTATTTTATTTCACCAATAAAGTAATCCGGTTATTGCCATAGAATTAAAATTAGGATTAGTATAATTTTTGAAAAAGCCTGTTAATAAAATAAGTTATTAGTAAATAATTGTTAGTAAAATAAAGTGGTTGGTAAATTGATAGCATAAATAATGCATAATATTAAATATATATGTAGAAACAAGATTGATAATTATATAACATGGTTTAACTTTCTTTATTTACTTTCTATTCTTGCCTCTTTTACTTGATTTACCATCTTCTACCAGTTTCGCTGCCTTTTATTAGTTTCGCCAGTTTCGCCAGTTTCACCACCTTTCGCCAGTTTCGTCATTTCGGCATTTTAATTTTTTTTTGGAGAAGTCGAAACTAGGTTTCGCCTTTCGTCTGTGGCGAAACCTCTAGGCTTCGCCTAACAACACTAATCAGAGACAAATTTTTATCATTTTTTTTTTTTTTAGCATTAAGTTGATGCATTTTATGATTTATAGTTTAATTTTATTTTTGGCACTATTAAAATAATTACACATGTTTATTCTATATACATAAATAATTTACTGTTATCCTGTTATTCTAAGCCGAGTTATTCTTTAAAACGAGTATTCGAACAAAATTTCTTCTTTCCAATTGAATTAAGATAATGGTATTTGAGAAGTCAAATCCTCCTCTTCCTCGTCCAAACATTGAAATCCCCGAGACAAAAGCCAATTTATTTTCCAAGCTTACATTTTGGTGGCTTAACGATTTAATGAGCTTAGGCTATAAACGTCCTTTGGAAAAAGATGATCTATACGTTTTGAATGACAGAAGATCTGCTAAAAATGTTACAGATAAATTTGAAGCCGAATGGAAAAAAGAAACTCAAAAAATTGCCTTAGGAAAAAAACCATCTTTAATAAAAGCTCTATTTAGAGTTTTGTGGGCTAAATTTTGCTTGGCAGGTGTTGTTAGATTCTGTAGTGATATATTAGGAGTTATTTCACCTTTGATTTTAAAAGTATGTTTCACTTACGCTTGTAATTTTACGTGATTAATTATGCCGCGTCTCGATGAAAAATTAATCCTAATATTCTGATATTTTCGATACTGTAGTTGATATTGAAATTTGTCTCTGACGCATACTTCGCCAATCTTAATAATAGTGTGCAACCACTTGCACATATTGGCTTTATATTAATCATTGTCATGTCCTTAATGGAGGCGGGTGTTTTCTTTTTGCTTAGATTATACATATATTATGTAATGGAAACCGGTTTTCTCTCTCGCACTATTCTCATAACAGTTATTTATCGGAAAGCTTTAGTCTTAAGTGGAAAAGCTAGAAGCTTATTTACTAATGGAAAGATCACTAATCTAATGTCTACTGATACTACACGTATAGACTTTGCATGCGTTTACTTTCATCATATTTGGGCCGCTCCTATTCAAATTTGTATAGCATTAGGCTTATTAATGTTTAATATTGGACCATCTGCATTAGCTGGCTTTGCTTTATTGGTGATATTGGGCCCTATACAAGGAAAGGTTATGTCACTATTGGCACGTACCAGGGCTAAAGTCGCTGATGTTACTGATGAACGTGTAAAATTGACACAAGAAATTTTGGCAGGGATTAGAGTGATTAAATGTTATGCTTGGGAAGAAAGCTTTACAGATGCTCTTAATAAATTAAGAAATAAAGAGATTGGCTTGGTTGGATTTTTGTTGGCTATTAGAGCCGCATTTACCGGTTTTTCAATGGTAATTTTCTTATAATTATTTTATATTCAATTATATTTGATTATGCTTTGGTTTTTGTTTTATATTTTTATCTCTATATCTTTTATTTGTGCTCGGTACTTTTTAGGTCTTTCCAGTATTCGCTAGTATCTTATCATTTATAACATTTTCATTGACAGGAGGCAGACTTGACGTTGAAATCATTTTCTCTTCTTTAGCATTGTTCAACCTTCTCCGACTTCCTTTAATGTTCTTGCCAATAGGTATAACTTCTGTTACTGATGCCTACGTAGCAATTAATCGAATAAATGACTTTTTGCAGGCTGATGAATTATCGGTTTTACTGGAAATCAATCCGGATGAACAATATGCTATTAAAGTTACTGATGGTGAATTTATTTGGGAAAGTGCTCCATCTGAAGAAATTATTGATAATTCAAAAAAAGAAATGAAAAATGAAAAAAGGTCAAAAAATCATAAAAAAGGTGATAAGAAAGGAAATGATTCTTCACCTGTTGTTGTTAATGTAAAGGTTCCAGACACCTCTACAGCTTTGAAATCTGATGATTTGGCTGAAAACTTTGAAAATTCTAATCTACTTTCTCCAACATTTCAACTTCGTAACATTAATGTTTCAATACCTCATGGAAAGTTAATTGCCATTGTTGGTTTAGTAAAGTCTGGTAAATCTTCATTATTGTCAGCTCTGATTGGTGAAATGAAAAGAATTAAAGGAGAGGTCTTGTTTGGTGGAAATGTTGGGTATTGTCCTCAAACTACATGGATTAAAAATGCTACACTAAGAGACAATATTACTTTTGGATTACCTTTTGATGAAGAAAAGTATCAACAAGTAATTAAAGATTGTTGTTTAGAACCAGATTTAGAAGTGTTGCCTGCTGGTGACCTGACTGAAATTGGAGAGAAAGGAATTAATTTATCTGGGGGGTATGTTATTATTTTATTAATTATATATATTAATGAAATATAAATTTTTTTTCCAAAAAATTCTATTTTGATTCTTCAGACAAAAACAACGTGTCAATATCGCAAGAGCTGTGTACTATAATGCTGATATTGTATTATTAGATGATCCATTATCAGCAGTTGACGCAAACGTTGGAATGTACTTATTCACAAACTGTATTCAAGGCGCACTTGCCAAAAAAACACGTTTACTTGTTACGCATCATTTACATTATCTACCACAAGTTGATTATATAATATATATGGAAGATGGTAAAATTGCTGAACAAGGAACTTATGAGGAATTAATGAAAGGTGGGAAAACCTTTTCAAAATTGATTGCTGAGTATGGTGAAGCCAAAAATGCAGATGAAATAAAAAATGACAAAGAATCAACATTGAACAAAAAAGAAAATAAAAAAGTTCAAACATTTGTTTTGCCTAAGGGGTTAATGTCAATAGAAGAACAGTGCATAGGGGCAGTGAATAATAAAATATATTTGGCATATCTTAGGAATGCAGGTGGATTGTTATCGATGCTTATCATTATCTTCTTGCTTGTTATGATGCAAGGAGCAAATATTGGGTATGTTTTTACCTTATTAATATCTTAATAACATTTTAATTTATTTGAATAATCTTATGCATAATTGAGAAAATCGCTAAACTTATTTTTTTAGAAGTAATTTATGGCTTTCATTCTGGTCCAGCAACAAGTTTGACTTTCCAATAGAAATTTATGTACATATCTTTAAAATTTATGAAATTTCAAATTACAGTCAAACCCCTCTATAGTCACACCTTCGTGATACAAAAAACCGTGATTATAAAGAGGTGTGACTAATATAGAGGATTTTCTATATAGTTATAAATAATTGGTAAAAGTAAATTTACAATTATACCAATTTTATGACAATAGAGGAGGTGACTATAGAGAGGGTTGATTGTACAGCATAAATAGACATAATTAATTTATTTTATATTATTAAATGCAAATAAATTTCATTAATAGATAGGTGTTTATTGCGCATTGGGGGCCACTCAAGGAGTTTTTAGTGCATTATGTGGTTTTGCATTCACCTACAGTGGTGTTAAAGCAGCCAAAAGATTGCATAATAATGCAATTAAGAATGTATTAAGAGTGCCAACAAGTTTTTTTGATACCACTCCTTTAGGAAGAATTATTAATCGGTAGTTGTCATGTTTAACATCTTAGGGGAGGGCCAGAAAACATGTGTTTTTTATTTTGACAAAATTACCCCCCTCCCCCCAGGTTTCTTATCTTCTAGATTTTCTATATATAGACGTGTTTTTTGAAAAGACCCCCCTCCCCCCAAAAAAAAACACGCGTTTTTGGCCCTCCCCTTATTTTTAATATTTTTTAATCAAATTCATTAATCATTAGATTTAGTAAAGATGTTGACACATGCGACAGCTTACTTTCTGAATTTTATCGAATGTTTTTTATGACCTTTTCGAGTGTAATTGGAACACTTATTTTAATTATAGTGGTGTTTGTGTGGTTCATTATCCCGTTGGTTCCTTTGACAATACTTTATTATTTAGTAACTCTTTTTTATCGGGTGTCTAATCGCGAGTTAAAGCGTAATTAATCATTTTTATCACTGTCTAATGATAATTATATATAATGATTTTTAATTTTTTTTTTCATTTTTACTTTATTACAGGCCTTGATTCAGTATTAAGATCTTCGCTATATGCTCATTTTTCTGAGACGCTTACGGGACTGCCGATTATTCGCGCTTACCATGAAGAAGAAAGATTTTTAAGGTTTTTAAAAATTTGATGCTTTATTAGTTTAATATAATTTCTTAATAATTTTTTCTTTTCATTTAATTAAATAGAAATAATGAAGCATTCTTAGATATTGAAAATAGAGCATACTTTCTCACCATATGCACCCAATTATGGCTTTCAATGCGTCTTGACGCTATTGCAAATATCGTAGTATTTTTTGCAAGTTTGTTTGCAATAATTTTTAGATTTAACACAGCACCCTCAATTAGTGGATTAGTATTATCTTATGCACTTCAAGTTGGCTCATCTTTAAATTGGTGTGTTCAACAATTTGTCGAAGTAGTGAGTAAATAATAATTGTTAATAATATATTTTAAATTATTAATTTTTTCACTTTCGCATAACAGGAAGCCAATATGAACTCAGTGGAACGTTTAGTTCACTACAGTGACAATTTAGATGTAGAAGCCGAGGATATAATACCAGACAACAGACCACCATCTGGATGGCCAGCTCATGGAGAAATTCACATTAAAGATTTGAAAATTAGATATAGACCTGATAGTTCTCTAGTTTTGAAAGGTATCTCAGTTAATATTAGTGCTGCTGAGAAAATTGGGATTGTTGGTCGGACTGGTAATTCTTAGATCTCAGTTTGAGAATTATTAAGATTTATATATTAACTTCTCTTAAATAATAGGATGCGGAAAATCAACATTGGCAATGTCATTCCTTAGATTTATTGAAGCAACTTCTGGAAGTATTGTAATTGATGATGTTGATATTAGTAATATTGGATTAAAAGATCTTAGAAGTAA
>CAJVPZ010001766.1:0-13741 GCA_910592135.1 Racocetra fulgida | reverse complement strand
ATTAGGTCTGTTGGAGTGTGCTACACACTTCCTGCTGTTGTATCTTATAGTTATTTAGTTATGTTCTATGGTTTTTCTGATTTTTACTTTTTGTTTACTTAATTTTAGTGATGTACGGGAAAGAGTTTTTTTTGGTACTATATCAATATGCATTTATGTATATGTTATTTTAAAATATGCATTTTTTCTATCTTTATCTAGATTATACAGAGTTATACAAGCTGTAGCAACCGCAATAATATCTCTAAAAAGTACAATACCACTATTCTAATATTTAATTAACTATTAAGTTAAATAATTTAAAATTTTACTAAAGAAATTGAATACACTTTCTTAAGCAAACATGAAGCTAACACTTTATACTTTTTATATCAACAATTTGTATATCAAACAACACAATGACTGCTTCAGTAGTTCAAACTCTAGACTTTTTAGACCTTGACTATTTTCATATTAATTACTCTGAATCTTTTAATATAACAATCTATGAAGAAACTCTTTCTGTCAATCATTTACACAAAACTTAACTAAAAATTTACCAGTCAAAAACTGTTAATAACTTATTATTTTATTAAGATAACCACTTCTTGCCTCTTAAATAAAATTGTTCAGCTCAAAATTTTACATATAATCTAAAAGTTTTAAGCCTTTATCTTGAAAACTCTAGCAGAACGCTACAAAACCATTTTTGGTTTTAAAATCTAAACTTTTAACTATTTTCCTAAAACTGCTTTTACAACCTATCTGGTAGTTCTAAGACAGGTTGTTAAGCTCACTAACCTAGTCAAAACAAGCTCTTAACGGAGATTTTTGGCCTAATATTGGCCAAGTTATTAACAAAAAACTTTTTTTGCTCTCTTGTAAAAATTCTTAAAATCTTTTGTTTTTACTTTCAACTTTTTTCCCTCAACCCATTTTTTGTGTAATAGGAAGTTACTTCTAAATTTAGATTTAATTAAATTTTCTATTGTATTAATCAAATTGCCTAAAATAGTAATTAATTATTAATTCTAAGCTATTTTTATTTACTCTTACCTATTACTATTTTTATACAACCTTTGTACTCTAGTGTTATGTGTAACTCTTTTGTTACACTAGCTACACCAGCCACATTCTTGTACTATCTAGACTAATTTGGATTATACAATGTTATACAAGCCACACCAGTCACAGCAATAACACAACACCTGCTTATATCTACCCTTGCCAAACTTTAACTTAACAATATTAAAATTCTTTAAAATCTTATTACAAAAAATTTTACTAAGTCAACTGAAGTTTAGTCCTTAAGCAAACTTATTACCAAGATGCCTATTTTAACAAGCACAAGTCCAGATACTAATGACCTCGACTACTTCCACAAAAATTATCCAAATAGTTATGGAATCAGAATTTTTAAAGATATAGCTAATGTATCTCATCCAATTTCTACTAATAAATGACCTACCAACTGTATTTCTACAGAAC
Source organism: Racocetra fulgida (assembly GCA_910592135.1). Taxonomy (NCBI): domain Eukaryota; kingdom Fungi; phylum Glomeromycota; class Glomeromycetes; order Diversisporales; family Gigasporaceae; genus Racocetra; species Racocetra fulgida. The sequence continues at coordinate 12,274 of CAJVPZ010001766.1, read as the reverse complement.
TTAGGGAAAAACCAAAACCACACACTTCTTCCAAGCTCTACTTATAACATCTACTATTATCTGTATCTGTGGTAAATATCACACTCAATTTATTTCTCAAAACAACCAAGTCTATGAAAAAGATACAACTATCATTAAAAACACCAAAAAACTTAGAAATATTGCAGCAGAAATCGAGCAAGCTACTCAATTTATTCCTCCTTCTCCAACTGTATCTCCAACACCTAATGTACACCATCATGAATATGCTAAATGTAAAAACCCATTATGTACAAATCAACCAACAATTTATATTACTTAGTAGCGGACACTATATTGTTCAATGACAAACCTCATCACAAATCTTGCATCGAAACTGAATCTACTATACAACAAAGTTCCTTCTCTTACAACACCAAACAAGGCTCTTCAACCAGTGCAGACTTATTTATTAAAAAACTACAACAATCCTTACACAAATACAGACCCAACAATCCTTTATTTTTCAAACTTGGCCCTCTAACTTCAACTGAACAAGGAAATAATACCAATGACAATATGGATATTGATAACAATTCTACATCTAACAACACAAATACTGCACAGCAACAACAACATACTAACACTTCTAATACACAACAACAACAACCTTACTTACAATAACCTGAACAACAACCAGATAAAGATACTACCTCTAATTAACAAAATACAAGTACCTCCTTCTACTCCAACCAACAGAACACCAATACTTCTAATAATAAAAATAATCCAATATTTGACTAGTTTGCTAACTTTCTAGTCTCTGAAGAAATGGAAAAATATACATAATTACAAACAGATATAGCTAGAAAAATATTTAACCACCTTAAAAAACATCTATTTGACTTCTACTCAGGCAAAAAAATTCACGCTGAAACTCTTACTTGAAAAGCTCTTAAAGCTAGCTTCTATTATATTATTCGTAAGATGGCTGGAGAAAGACCACAATTTCTTACAAAATTTATTCAACAACAAAACCTTAACACTGATGCAGCCTTTACAATTCCATTCGATATTATTGAAGAAACCTTCAAAAAACTTACACTTACTTTTACTATAGTCTTTTTTACCAAACTAAACTATCCAAAAATCTTTGCTTTCTCTGCAACAATACCTCCTTACAAAACTCAAAACAGATTACAATTCTGTATTAACCTGGCTGTCTCCACCTATACTTGTCAGACAATGACTTAGCCAGGGCGACCCTCCGAAGTACTGTCACATGGTAATCGGTATAGCCGCAGCCACAGCAAAATGATCACCACCAATCAGATAAATGCTATATATTACAGTATATAGGCGATTTGTGATACCCAATAATCAGTTTAAACAGTTAAAAGTTTTTCATTAGAAACGAAGATATGATTTATAAGAAGGCTCTTACAGTTGATTTAACGTCAAACACTCTACAACTCTATGAGGCTTTATAAGATTATATTTATTTGTTTTAAATTATTTAATAGTTTATTTTTTGAATTTATAAATACAGTATATATTATACCTTTTCATATAGTTATAAAACATTTTTCATAAAGATATTACTTCTATGACAAAAATATTACTAATTTAAATCGATCACACAGAACCTCAAGCTTTAAAAAGTATGAAAGCTTCTAGCCATTTTACTTTATACAATCTCACTATGCTTTTACTTACTCTTTCTCATTATCATTTATACTGTTCACGTCTTTGTTGATTGCCACATTTCTTGTCTCTTCAGGATATGGTAAATACATAAGGTATAGCTTCTTGCTATTTTCTGGCTTTCAAGTTGCTTGTCTATATCTTCATCGTTCTACAGCTTGAATATCCTCTTCTATTTGCACTAGACGACTCTATTTCATCATGTTCTTAACATGTAGCTAATTATTTGCAGATTTCTCTGAACAAATCCGCTCAAATGCCTTTGTAAACGATTTCTAATTTGATTCGACATAAGCATGAGCCTCTTCACTTAGATCTTCATCAACATTAAAATTAAAACTATCTAGTGGGCTATCAGCAGTAGCTTCAATATTATGGTCTTCAGCAACTTGAGTGATGACTTGAATACTCAGTAATATAATATTATTATTTTAGAATCAGTTAGAATAAGAAATGGAGATGTTGTATAACATTCAAATCCACCTCTGATCAAACGCCATCTTTTTCTATCAGGTGTATTTGTAGTTGGCCTTATCAAATGTTTACAGAGCAGGAAATGATTTTTAAAAAATGCCAGACAGCTACAGACCCATTGGGTAATCTTAGTAAAATATGGACCCCCTAAGCCTATAGATGGTAGAAAAAACAGTGTTAAATCATCACCTGTTTTAATTATATAATAAAAACTATTTGTCATCTCTACCTGAGCCTTCTATTCTTATATCATCACTTCGTTTTCTTTTACTAGGCCTACTAGCATGTATCTCTGCCCATTTTTTATCACTTGCATCAGCATAAACCCATTAGTTCTCCCACCAACTAGATTCTAATACACCAGTTAAAATTTGTGAAAACCAGTTTTTTTGTACTGATACCACTTCAGTGATGAGTGTCTATATTAGAAGATCTAACCTAGGTTGGTTAAAATGATGTAAATAATCTTGTTTGATTACGCTCCAATGAGCCTCTATTTTCATCGTAGTTTTGCCTTAATTATTATTTAAATTATTTGTAAATAAAATAAAAAATTAAATATCATTTAATTAAATAATAGAATTAACTTACTATAAGGGATAGTTGGTTTGGTTGATCGTGCCCAAAGGTATCATCGTTCTGACAAATACCAATTAGTCTATAAATAGGCTCAAAGTAACTGTAATTCATACTTAGTGCAGAATTGATACATCTCTCCTACCGCCCTTCGCCTAATAGCTTCTGGTATCATAGTATTTTCCTGGTATATTATATGCTGATTAGTTTATTTAGAAAATTAAATATAATCTTTTATGTTAGTATTAAACTGATTAAACTTTTTTTTATATCACCAATACTTATAGAATAGTACATAATATATTCTTATACAACTCTATTGTAAAGATAAAAAAAAACACACATATAACAATTATAGATACGACCAGAGCAGCTAACTAATTTTATAGGTCAGGTTGGTAATGCAGCATTATTGCAAATGAATCAGTATTGGATCTATAGTCTGCATTGCATATTAATATTGGTGGTGCCACCCACATAATCTGTAAAATTAGTAACTGCCCTGATCGTATTACAATTATACAGAATTATATTAATTCATACCTGAGCATCCACTAGTATTAACAGATGCATGTCAAAGTAATTTTGTATTAACTCTAAAATTTCTTCTCTATATGTAGGTGGACATATAACGTATCTCTGAGAATTACGGTCAGCCTCTAATGAATAAAAGGTAGGATCGATTAAATCAAACTCACTAGCCATTTGATTAGAATTGTAATTCATATTTATTAATTCATTATTTCTTGAAGATTTTTTCTTCTCTTCAAGTTTACATTTTATTGCTTAATTCATGTGCCAGGAACATAATTGCACTACCGATGCCTCCCACACTCTGGATATAGCATTAATTTCCACAAAGTCTTTGTCAGTGAATACAAACTTCAGACTTATATTATATAACTTCACGGCTTCTAGAAACTGTTCTAATATATTAATATGCTTTTCACTTGTATTTCTTGCCTTTGTTGTATCTATTATAAGATAGCTGATGAGGAATCCAGTTCCTTCAATATCAGCAATAATACAATAAAGTTCATATTGGCCATATGCTATTTTGTAAGTAGCATCTATATAAATCTCAGTAATATTAATACTAAGATTATTAACTTCTTTTAGCAGGGAGGTAACAAAAGCAAGAGATACAGACTCTAAATCTTGTATTTCTAAGCATTTATAGAAATCCTGACTCTTGTATTTATCAAGCAATTTCAAGCTAGATTTGAATGGGTCACTGTGACACTAGTATATGTTTTTTCCTGCTATAGACTTCCAGTAGTATATATGTTTATGTGAGTACTTTGAAAGATCAAACCCTTTACACTGCAAATGGTTTGCCAGTTCAACCATACTAAGATGGGTATATAATTTAATTTCTTCTAATAGTTCATCTGACATCACGATGCAGAGATTTGAACATGTATAAAGATGTCTGTGACAAATATCCACCTTCACAATACCAAGAACCATATCAACACACATTATAACTTTGTCTTTACAGTTATAACGTGTATATCTTTTGCGGTTAGAATCTTTATATTCCTCACTTTGTGCTTCCTTTGATTGGCAGCACAAATATACAAATCTACTAACTGACACTCTAAATTTTTTTGATACATCTACTTCTTGATATTTGCAATGATAATGAGGGAAACAAAGAGGATGAAATGAGAGAAAGATGATGATATGTTTTAGCTAAAAGCTGAATTTAAATTTCTAAAATTTAAATTTTTATATTGAAATTCGAATATAAATTTGAATTTCAATATAAAAATTTAAATTAAACTTTGTAGTATAGTCGCTTCTCATAATATCAATCAGGGCTAAAATGACATATAGTAAATACTGGCCATCCAAAGTGTCAATCTTAATGCATAATTATTAAGATCAAAGAATTATAGTAAAATAAGAAAATTCTATTAGCTATTCAATGTTATTGTTTTTGTTAATATATTACTTCAATTTTATATAGATTAAAAACGATATTTTGAATGGCTGATATTTTCTATATGTTGTTTTAGCCCTGATATCAACCTATTTGGATCGTCTTTATATTCATATTGATAGTGATATTAATAAGAAAACATAATATGAGGGAATTTTAATATAATTTAATATATAAAAATTCATTTTATATTCTAGGTTAATATTAATGAGGTTGATATTAATGAGGAACGACTGGATTAGCAAATTAACTTACCCATAAATAGTCATCTCCTCCTTCAATTTTATTAATAACAAGGTAAGCAATTTCTTTTGATATAATGCTTTGTGTATCTATATTTATATTTACTAATAGCTTTATTTGGTAAGCTATGTCAGCTATCCCGTCAGTACCCACACTTACTGTTAGCTCTTGAATCTTATCTGCGATAAAGTCTTCTACTTCAAGACAATCGATTTCAACATACTCAGTATTCATCTCTTAATTACTAATAGTCTCTGACTGGTCAATTAATTCAACATTAATAGAATTCATGGATCTTGCCAGAAGATCTTGATTATTCCTTTTTTTTCTTCTATTACGAGTTTCTTTACATATACAGCACATTTTGTGTTAAGTATCACCCCAAATAAATTGGTCTTTTGTGCATTCAGAATTGCATCCACTGCAATATAGAGATTTCATTTTTAAGTACAAGCTAATTTATGAATTGAGAGATATAATCTTGTTAAAATCTTAAGATTCTGGCATTCGAGTATTACTGGTATCCATGATAAGAGGTAATGATTATATTTATAAAAAATAATCAAAGTCAACATACACAAAAGTTAAATAGTAATTGTATTATGATTTATGAATTAATTTAGGTGCATAAAAGAAGGTTCGCTACACATGTAGTTATGCTATACAAAACTGATTCAGAAGCGATTGTTATTTATAAAAGATCTCATTATAGAGAAGTTTGAAGTTATTGTTCTTATTAAGTATTTTAATGTTCTATTATTAGCATTAAAATTATGTTTCTTATTTATAATATTTCAATGCAATCAAAGAACATTCTAGATCACGATCGAAATCAACAATATTTGGGCATCAATATTATTAATACTTTATTATAATTATCGTAAATTGTGTTCAAGATCAAGGCTAAAATGATTTTTTAAAATAGTGGCTATTTGAAAAAATCCTGCAGAACCACTTAGATATTTTTAATGCAAGAAAGTAATTATCAACAAAACTAATGATTAGAATCATTGATGATTTTGACTTGGGCTGATGAAAGTATCAATTAATCAATTTATTTATTTATTTTTAGTACAAACGGATTCTTGTATATACGTATTAATAACCAAAATACTAAAATTACAAGTTATTTCTAGATGCGAATTTTGCTATTTTCTTCTGTCTATAAACAATTAGAACTTTTGAATCTATAGATATATCATCTGGATTCAAAGCAGTGCTAAAACGAGGTATATTAAATGCATCATATTAAAATTTCATCAATTGTTGAGATGATTAAATACTTATATATATCAAGAAAAAATACTTTAAACAAAAGGCAGTGGCACAATAATTGGCACTATTCACTATATTCTCGTAATTACTAATTTACTATTTTTGCTATTTTCTAGCTATTTTTATTAGCTATTTCGCTATTACTAGCTGGACACTCTGATTACAAATGACAAAAACTAATATGCATTTTAATATCTATAAACAAATTCGTATACATAATGTATTAGAGTAGCAGACATAACGCGAATTGAGTTTAGCATGAAAGCAAAAAGATAATCGATATATAAAACCCTTTATATAGAATATGATAATAAAAACAGTATAAGAAATAAAAAGAAACAATATGACAATAATGATAGTCATTAACAATTAAATATCTTTTATTTCTTAAAAATAAAAAAATACATTCAAAAATAAATTATCTATATATTGGAATAGTTTTTTTGTTTAGAATTAAAACTATCTACATGGAATAGTTCTTCATTATTTATGAATATATTTGTCATTATTCTATATTTAACTTTTCAGAAATTCGACCTTTTAAAGTTTGATTTCATTATGATTTTTTGTGATGAAATAGAAATTTTTAACAATTATCGAAATTATTAATGATTATTATTAACTAAAAACTCAAAGATCCTATCATTAGCCTTATTGGTAAGTATTTGTTTTAGTATTAGCGATTATCTAGTTTTTTTGCCTTATATAGTACAGAGAATGCTCCATCAAAATTTAAAATCTATCGAAAGTACAAACGAATATGAAATGTATTTTTTTAATAGTGCATTTGAAAAATAGCTCACTTTCAGTAGTATTTTTAGTGTACTTCACTTTATAACTAATAATAATATAGCACCTTTAATGCTTAACTACTTTCTAATATTGAAAATTGATCCTTTTTTAAAAAAAAGTCATTAAAATACTTTCTTTTCTGGTAAAATGCTTTCAGCAGATACATACGTACATATGTTATAATCATAAAATCAGACTATCTATATAGCATTTATCTGATTGGTGGTGATCATTTTGCTGCGGCTGTGGCTATAGCGATCACTATGTGACAGTACTTTGGGGAGGCTGCCCTGGCTAAGTCTCAAACAATTATCAATCTATCAACTATATCAAATTTGCAGAGGACTTTAAACTTAGACCAAAAAGATTTAGAATATCCTCCACAATAACTAGCTATGATAAAGATGAGAAATATCTTTAGATCAAATTTGATACCAAGTTTAATTAATATCTATCTTGAATTCAATATTTCTAAAAATCTCTTCAATAAAAAATTTAATATATCATCTCTATCAAACTTACTTAAACACTTTAATAAGTAGTTTGACAACTTCTTTTCACAATATAGTCACCAATTCGAACAGCCTATAAACAAAATAAAAGTCATAACTCCTTATGATACCAATTCTGTTAGGCCTTTATTCAATATCTCAAAGAACTTTTATCTATTTCCTTGGACTTCAACAAACCTAACAATTCCATTCAACACCGTAATGAAGCCATTAAACACACAAACCATCATATTCTTATATACAGAGACACTTCCTGTCCTTTTGCTAAAACTATTAACAATACTAACAAAGACAAGGCCAAAGAAATAGACAATAATCAAAACCTTCAAAAACCCTAATACAGACACAATTGCAAGCAACTATTCAAAACACTCTTTGATAGATCTTACATAATCTATTCTAAACAAGACAATGAAGACCTTACATTCGATCTATCTATTTTCTATATCAATGATAAACATGAAGCAATCTTTAACAAACAAATTCCAATCAAACTACTCAACAAGTTAGCAACTTCAGCTGAAAAAGCTGCTCGCTCACCAAATATATCTAAAACAGTTAATCACAAACTCCACAGTTACTATTTCTATCTTTACCTTGCTTTCTATCAAAAAATCGCAGCACAAAACCATAATATAGAATATCTTAGCAAACAACAAGCTATAAATACACTTACTCTTAAACCTATCAGCACTAAACTTTTAGCAAGAGTTATAATCTATTATGACTCTAAAGATAAAAAATTAAATTATTTACAAAATGCAAAATATTTTAAAGAAACAGCTTATTCAGAAGCCGAACAACTTCTTTTAAAAAAATTCAATATGCATTTCACCACATCTCTCTTCATTGAAGAAACTTTATTCTTTAATGAATCCCAACCTTCTTTTCAATAAACTTGTTTTTTACAAAACTCATAGATGCAGCCACCACTTTACCAAAAGATATATTCACAGTAGTTGGTAAAGAGAATAATGTAAGTAGACAGGTGGAAAAGCCTATTTACCTGGATTTCTGGATTTATGACAGCTAGACTCAATGTACAGAGCAGGCTATAGGTAATCTGAAAACCGTGCAAGCTGGGTATACGGTGAGCGACCTTGTAAAAGACAATTATAACAAGTCACTATCAACATCATCTACCTTCTGTGACTTGTCAAATAATCAATTACCTAAATCTAACTTCATCCTTCATACTTGTTATAACAAATACTTATCTAGTCAACTTCTATCTCCACTACCACATCCTCAAACTATAGAATCATTCTTTGCATATATTAATAAAACAAACATACATCTAACAGATACTTATACAAGCCAATTATTTCTATTAAAAAAGATCACAGTGAAGTATATATATATCTTCTCAATGAATTCAAACCACTCAAAGATCACATTATTTTACAAACAGACCAATACCTAAAATACTCTCAAATACCACTAAGATCCTACTCTAAATATACTATACTTAATACAGTGCCAGATATCTTTATATCAATACCAGCACTTATATCTAAAGCTTCTACAACAGAAACAAATGATCTAAACCAAAACCCACAAGACCAACTACACAGTAACCCATTATAGTATCTTACAAACTCATCATTATACCTAAATATCGCTATACACAACATTAAAGGATACAACAATTCAGAAAAATGACTTTTATGGGAAAATTACTATCTAATTAACAATCTACACATAATTAGTTTAACAGAAACTAAAATTCTAGACACTATATCTACAAAATTCTACAACACTCAATACTATCAATATTACTAGTCAAATTCTTCAGGAACTAAAGAAAGCACTTGTATTATGATACAAAACTATATTCAACCTCACATTTACAATATTCTTATTCACCCAGATGGCATAATTACTATAAATCTATTCTTTAAACATAACTACAAATTTAGAATTATATCTGTCTATCTATCATCAACCAGCACAAATGACCATAAACTAACACAAAAAAAGGTTATACTGTGGACATAACAAGCTATAGCCTCTAATTTACAGCCTATAATCTTGAAAGATTTTAATGCAAATAATGATCTTACAATATCTTCAGCTATCAAATTTCAACTTCTTAACTACCTACATAGTATAAATATGTATGACCTTGCAGACCACACAAATAATATACAAAACACTTGGCAAAGCACATGCTACCAAAGCAGAATTAACTATATATGGTCATGTGACACTATTATACTATACCTCCACAAGTTTGAAATTGATAACTCATCCTCCTCCACAGATAGTGATCACCAAATTCTAATTTCTAAATGGATTTTTCCATTTGCCCTATTTAAAACATAACACAAAAGCAAATGCAAAAGAAGAGTATTTAACTATAAGTTAATGAGTAAAGAAAATTGGAAAACCTTCACTGACCAAATTAACTCCAACATAATTCAGCATCAGATCTCAACAACAACCAACACAACAGAAAGCTTAGAAAAAACTTGGCACAAAATCAATACATGCATCATTACTGCTGCACTTCAACATATCCCTAACAGAAAGTATACTATAAAAAATCTGCACTATATATTTACTCCCAAAGCTACTCAGCTACACAAAGATCTCAAAACAATTGGACATATTATCTACCATGTTAAAAAATACTTCTCAAACAATATCTCACTACTAAATAATATACATAGTTTAATAGACAATATAAATATTAAACATAACTTCTCTATCAATTCACCACTCTGTGATCAATCTGAGTTAGCAACATAGACACAAAATACCAAATCCTATTGGAAAACCTTATACAACGCCAAGAATCTAGAAAATGCTCAACTCTGTAAACATATCAACACTGCTATTAACAATAGATATGAACAACTAACCAACCAACCAACTAAAATGATTAATAGTATACTTAATAGATATAAGGATATGGTAAAATTATATAATATTAAAACTAACACTGACATTATCACTAAGGCCATGTAAACTTAATTAATTGGTTTTCATAACCCGGCCGGGTCAAAATTTGAAAATTTGTAAAAAAAAATTTTTGTATGTTTTAATAACCGGGTGGGTATTTTAAAAATTTTTTAAAAAAATTTTATAAAATTTTATATATGAAATTTAAAAAAAAAAAGCCGGCCGGCCGGGTCTGTTTAAAAGTTTCATGTTATGAAAACCAATATATTAAATTTGTGTGGCCTAATCCTACAGAAATCAAACAATACATTAGCAACCATTTTAATGACTAGACATCTTATCACCTATACAATGAAGTTATATTTAATAAATATTGGCAAACAGAATACTAACCTAATTTTAATATTGATTCAAACTGGTATATACCTATACTTACTAAGATCAGCACTAAAGAAGTACTACAAACAATATAACAACTCCTAAATAATAAAGCATGTGGCCCATCTGGTATCAGTTATGAAATGATTAAACATATTGGACCAAACATGTTATCAGCTCTTACAGCACTTTTCAACAGATGCATTCTCATGCAAAATATTCCAAAACAGTGAAAAAACAGTAGAATCTATCCCATATTCAAAAAACCTCAATTTGATGATAGCCTTAACAATACTCGTCCAATTAGTTTTATTGAACACACCAAAAAACTATATACTAAAATCCTCACCAACCAATTAATACAAATTCTTACAACCTATTCTATACTTAACCTTCATAACTATGTTGCTCTTCCTAGCAACTTAACTAATCATCCTATACATATTCTTAACAACTTGCTAGAAGATGCCAATTGTAGCAAGAAACAAATATAGATCCTGTCACAAGATATGAGTAAAGTCTACAACTCAGTAAATATAAACCTCCTCACTAGAGCACTATAGCGACTCAACATGCTACCTCAACTCATAAACATTATCATAAACCTACTACATAACTGATTTAACCAAATAATTACTAATCTAGGCCTTACTCCTTCTTACACAGTACAAGATGGCATAAACCAAGAGAAGACTATAATATCTCTCTTATGGCGAATATACTATGACCCCTTAATCAACTATATATTTAAAAAATACTTAGGATACTCCTCTACAGTCGAATAGCTTACTCAGCTCAACCCAAAAAAATACTAATCTGAATCATTCTCAACACCTGTTCTAGCATATATAGATGATACACTATGGCTTGCAAATTTAGCAAATCAACTCCAACAAATTGTCTAAACTGCATCCTCATTTTATACAATGGTCTATATTAAAGTAAATCTACACAAATCAATCTTAATATCCAACACCCATTCAACACAAATCAACTTCATGGATTACACAATCCAAACACAACCTCAACACACTCCATTTAAATTTTTAGAATGCTGGTTTACAGCAACTTTAAAATATGCTACACAAGTTAAACTCATCAAACAAGAAGCATTTGAACTCAATGATATACTTAAAACCAAAAACATTACTGATAAACAGACTACTTATATCATAAACAATGTTATTATTCTAATCCTTGAATATCATATATATAATATAGTACTATTACATAATATATATAACTCAATCCTAGCATAATACTTGACAACCGTTAAATACAAAGCTAAACTATCAATTATTATACCCAATAGTACTATACTTAATGGATAGCATTTCACCTTTTGTACTACCTGTAGTACAGTTAACCAAAATAAATTAAGAATCTAGAAAAATATAAATACAAATAATTTTTATATACAAAAATTTGATAATTGCCATAGTATAGTTTAATATAATTTTTTTTTAAAATTAATAATAAAATTGATGAGAAAAAAATTCTTTTTAAACTACAA
>CAJVPZ010001765.1:0-13741 GCA_910592135.1 Racocetra fulgida | reverse complement strand
CTCTAGTTATAGTAGTTAATACAAAAATCTGAACAATTTTAAATTAATGTTTATATAAATAAATATCGATGTTATTTCGGAATAATTTCAAATAAATATCGGAATTCTGATATTATACTGAACTATTCTTAGATTAATTAGAAGACTTTGATTAATATCGAATTAATAACAAATTAATATCAATTATACTGATATTAGGCCTATTCCTTCTGTAGTTTATTAAAAAAATTGGTATAATATACATATAAAATCATGTTAATATCGGCATGCCAATAGGTCTCTAATTAGGCTCAAAATTTTAAATTTTTATATGAGCCTGATATGTCTCTGATTGTTATCTGAAATTACATCTGCTGATATGTCTTCATTCGACCTGTGCTTGCTGGCAAGTTTTTTAGCAGAATCAATTCTACAACCAAATCTGTTAACTTGAATACTAATTACCTTGACTTAATATACTCTATTGCTTGTTAGCATCCACTTCAAATTCCATCTAACCCTAATATCCCTATTGCTATAATACAAATACTAGACATTTTTAAAACAAATACTTTAACCAACACTTTTCAGACAACTGCTAATTATAATTACAACTATTCTGAGCTTTCTTTTATACAGATAGTTCAGTTATAGAACTTGGAACATCCCAATGTTCTATAAGAATTAGATGGATACAAATCCAAAACAACAACATTGTGCACTCTTTTAAGACACAAATTAAGCTCTGGTCATATATGCTCTTTTAAAGTTTGAACTTACTGCTATTATATCTGCACTTATCACAGCACTTAGAAACTATACAGTCTATATCTATACAAATTTATAATCTGTAATATCTAAATATAATAATATTAATCAGGCTTTTCTTGCCTTATCTTTTATTTGAACACCATACTATTTACTATGATATACTTTAATTAATTTTATTAATTTACACAACTTACAAGTTGTCTTTCATAAGGTTAATGCTCACCAAAATAATGAATTTAATAATCAGGCTGACTAGCTAGCTTAAAATCATTTTAATAAACTATATATAATATTTAAGCTCTATAATATATACAACTCAAACTATACTCTTCTTTTTAATAACTTTTCAGTAGAGTTACCAATTAGATGATTTATTTGAACAATTTGCTATGCTCATATCTATGCTCTTTAGTTATTACAAAACTGATTTTAGCAATAGTCTCAAATTTCTAATCAGATTCACTGGCATACTACCTGGCTATATATTAATAATAACTAAAAGATATTTAACTATTCACACAGCTTCCAGGCATCGACTTCAAAATTATTTCATATTAAAATCTTACTCAATGATTTGCCTACTTCACATATTTTATATATATGCAATCCTGTATACCTACCAGTATGCCACTAATGCAACCAAGTTAGTACTGCACTTTATTAGATTATATGCCTAACATCTTAGCCTCTTTAAGACTTGATTAGTAATCTTAATTCTTCAGCTGAACCTATTGCTAATATATACTAACAAATCTAAAATCTTCAATATATACAAATCTATAACTCACCAAACACACCATCTCTTTTATTAACAATTTCTGGTCTTGTTCTAATTGAAATTATATCTGTTCTTACTAATCAATTTTATTTAAGAAAACTGCAGTATTACTTGTAATCAAATTTTTACTACACCTTAACAAACAAATTTATAACTCCATTTGGATTCCATATTGTATTTCTAGATTCCAAGCTAATATTTCTGCTAACTAATTTTCTTCTGTATCCTCTGTATTATATCAATCTTGATCTTCACTTTATTTAATTGCTAGTCCTAAATTAGAATTATAGTATCTAAAATAGATCAAATACTAATTTGACTTTTACAACTTACTTCTAAATCCCCAAATCTAGGTGAGCTATGGCCACTCTTGTAGGTTTAGGCTGCAGATAGTTATGTTATTATATATTGTAACATTGTGGCAGAGTCTCTGGTCTTAGTATTCTTTGGAAGTGAAGTTCAAATATAATTTCTTTCTTGTATATATTTCTTGTAAAGGAACTTAATTGAATTTCAATAAAGTTAGAGGTATGGTTTTACCTTTTAAAATTAAAAAATTACTATATAAAATTAATATATTAAATAGTTTTTTAAAAAAGGTAACCTATACTATATTTGATCCAGAATGTCAATTGCAATAGCATAGTCAGGAAATGTGGTCTAATAATTCTATCTAAAGTAAGAATTTATATATAAAACAGATAGTATTCTAAATTGAAAGTTACTTAGATATAATATTAAAAACTATTAATTTTCAAGTTTATATATATGTAGTAAATATATTATATAAAATATAAGTATAAAAAATCTTAATAAATATTAATTAAGATATATTACCAAAAATAAAAATTAATTCTAGATTATTTTAATAAAATTTAATTAGCTTTTTTTTGCTAAATTTAGTTGTATTTTGTGATATTTTGCAATAGCTAACTATAATAAATAATTTTATAAATATTTATTTAAATACTGTATTCAAAATTGAAAGTTATATTCATAACACCATGTTATATAACACCTTTTTCAATATATCAAAAACATATTAAGTAAATAGATGTAGATTCTCTAAGTAAAAATGATTAGCATCTTTGAAAACCTTATAAAAACTAAAATTGGAACCTATTAGGACCTTATGTCTAATATATATTGTATAATAAAAAATCTTTATATATTTTAAAACCAGACCCTAACTCTAAGTAAAACATATAGAGTGTTATAATAACATGGTATTATAAATATAATATTTATTCAAAATTTTATAATAAATATTAATCTTATTAGAATTAATTCTTTATTTTAATATGTATCAAGACTTAAAAAATTTATAAGTTTTACTATTCTTTTCTACTTAAATTTACAATTTATTTTATTAATTAATTTATAATTCAGCTTCTGATTTATATAACCAAAACAAAAAAAATCACTTAATTTGCAATTCTATTTTATAAAAAGGGATCTGAATTGCCTATTTTTAGTAATATATTCAACTGTAATAATAGAATTAGATATATTAGATAGAAAAATGTATTTGTAAAAAAATTGTCCTAGACTAAAGTCTTACTAGTTGTATATTATAGTTATAAATTGTAATTATATTATATAATAAAAGACTTATAGCAAAAGATTCTATCCTTAAAAATAAAAAATAAAAAAACTAAATATTATTTAATATTATTTTTATATTAGGCTAAGAACCAAATATTTAAAAAATTTTTTTTTTGCTATATTATTTTATCTAAATGCTAAATATTATATATTTAATCTAATTTTTAGAATTGTCATTAGATAGATAGTTTAGGCATTATATATACGTATATGCAAGATAAAACAAATAAATATAAATGGTGCTATGTGATTAATATTGTGGGCAAAATATCATTTGTTAAAGATAATAATCGATATTGTTATTAGCTTTAGCTTAGCATAATATTTTCGTGTCTTTTCTTCCTGAAAAAAAAATAGAGATGCAAAACTTATTATTGACACGTTTTTAATATTGCGAACAAGCTGTTATTCCGTTAATTACAAGAAACCATCAAACTAAAACCTAAATAAACTTTGAATATATCGGACCTACCGCTTCAGCAAATATTTCCGTTAGCTTATCAGTATCAAGTTGAAAATTACAATGACTGTGAAAATAAGCAATGTTCAGCCGTTTAAAGAAATTATTGAAATTGGCTTGTATTTTTATTCATAATAATTCAAAATTTATTTATAATTACATAGCGATAAAGATCTAAATAAGAATATAATGCCTGTTGAAAAGTTTTTTAATATATTATTAGTAATATTAACCAACCTCTTAACAGCATGGAATATTTCGGTAAAGGATATGAAAATCTAAATATCTAAACTATGAACAAATTAGTGCCTTATCTATATCAAAAAGATTCTTCATCACAGTCGAAGTAGGTCAAAAATTAGAGTTCAGCCGCATCAATTTAAAAAGATTCGTGTGCACAAAAAAAAATATTGATCTAAGATGAAGTATAATACATAAAAGCTTAATCACAAAAGAATACAGTCAACTCGTCATAGAAAATTACTACAGTCTATGTTATTAAAAAACACATGGCACTTTTTATAATGAATTTCCAAAATTGTGAGTATAATTTATTAAAGAACAAACAAAAAAATAAACCAAATGGTTAAACAGAAATAAACTAAAGCCAAATGACTAACAGAAATAAATAGAGTTATATTTTTAGAATGTCAAAATTCAAATTTATTTATATTATTATTATTTATCGTCTTATCGTTAGAAAAAAATAATCGAAGACTTAATTTCCGGACCATAATCCGGACTGTCATCCGAACGATCATCCGATCCAAACCTGGTACACATTTTTCTGAGTGCTTTTATATTGATTCGTGATGACCAATTTTTTTTATAGTTTTCAGCCTTACTTCGTTCGGCTGCATTTCAAAATTTATATATATTAAAGAGAAAGCTCTCTAAAGTCCACCCTCTCCAAATGCATGATCTCCTTAAATGCACACTCAAATTTTGGCTCGAATATACTTAACCTCTATAAATACACTTTTTCTTATTATCTTTAAATGTACGTTGTTTAAAATTGGCCTCTATGGGGTCATTTAGGGAGGTTTCTCTGTACCATTTTTATATTTAGTGTACATGTCGTATGTCCAAACAGAATTTAGAATCCACTTTGGTTGGAACGGAATTCCAAATGTAGCCCCAATTAATACGAAATTTAAAATAAATTCGATACTGTAGTAATCAATAAATTTAATAGCAACTTAAGTTGATTTTAAACACGATACTGCGATAAACAAATATTTTATACAATTTTTTATTTTACTTTTTTGTTCTTTGCAAAACTCTATCGATGAAACTGAATCTCAAGATTATTCATTTTCCTTCATAATACATTCGAAAAATTACTTTTCAAATCTCTTAGTGATAAAACGGGAAGACTTTGATTTTTGTATTAAGGTTTTACAAGATCCTGCAAATACAGTCGACCTAGGATATAGCAAACTTCCTATAACGAATTCTGGATATAATGAACTTAAAATTTTGGAATTTCACAATAGTTTGAAAGTCAATGGGTTCTTAAGAAAACATAGCAATTTCTTTAAAAGTCACTTTGTTCTTCTAGAGTCCTTAGGTCGTTATAGAATGAGTTAACTGTATTCCAACGCTTATAAGCGTTCGGGAGGTGCAATTAAATATAAATTGCAAAAACGGGTGTAACAAAAATCATCGTAAAAAAATGAATACACGTATGTATTCTATGGGAGTAGTTACAATCCCACTAATCATTGATGTAAACACTTTGTAATGCTTTTAAATTTAATTAATTTGCAGTGCGTTGCGTTATGAGTAGACACTATCTTAAAGCGACTTAATTTATAAAACGACGTACTTGATTCGGAATACGTTTAATTTTATGAATTAGAATTCTTTAACGACTCGGCAACCTATGATTATTTGGAAGCAACCTAGGCAGATTCTAAGTTTACAATAATTCCATTCCAACTTAGGCATCAACTTGGGCTACATTTAGAATTTCATTTCAGCCTAAATAGCTTCTAAAGTTACAATAATTTCATTCCGACGTACACATATGCATAATTTATTTTTATATTAAGAATATAAATAGAGTATATATTTCGAATTAAATCCTGCGACACGCGGGTCGTTATCGTAGTGGTTAGCGCTCCCGGGTTACAATCGCAAGGTCGCAGGTTCGAATCCACCTGGGGACAAAGCTTGTCAGGACCACAATTGAAAATGATCCCTTACATTAAAAGTACGTACAAGATCTATATATCCGAATTCAGTTTTCCGGAATAACCACAGGATCGGGGACGACCAAATAAGGTGTAATCCGCGCTAAAATTGAGTAAATCCAGCTTATAAAGGATTAAACTAACAAGGACAAATATAAAATAGGAAAATAAACTGTGAGGCCGTTGCGATAAGGAACTGCGGACCCCGATTTTGGACCATGTGGCACGGAAGGTCTGGGGAATCCCAAAGGTGACACACTCAGCGTGTTAACTTGCAGGAACCGAATAATACAGGGGCCACCGGCCATCCATTGATCTTCGCTGAATGATGACTCTGGCCCTAAGAGATTTGAGAGATCTTAAAGTGTTTAAGGATCTTCAGTGAGGTAAAAATCAAAATAAAATAAAATAAAATAAATTTTAAGATCCTCAATTTCCACTTTCAGCCGCAACTACTACAATTTTCAAAAGCCTAAATATAAAAATGGTTTAGATATTTAACTATTTATTCGCTCGTATAATGCTATAATTTCTACTGAGCGGCGAAGTCCGCAAGTGCAACTCTAGTTTATGACAAATTTTAATTGTCAGTTTGTCGCATGATCATATAATGACCGATCATAAATGATATTTGTTTATGTGATTAACCAATCACAAAAAGCTATCCTACACCTGGAAATACAGAGATACGTATATGTACATACGTAATGTCAATGTCATAATCAGCAAATATGGTCTTTTTTGCAACGTTCCATAATATTTCTGATTGCATACTAAATAAAAATCCCACGCACGTACGTACGTACGTACGTATTAAAATTTTTGATTATTTTTCAATATGTTATCATTACCGAACGAATGCTATTATGCAATATTTAATACCTTCCGACATAATTATAAAAATTTATTTTCGTGTGCTCTTGTAAATCGTCAATGGTGTAGAATTGTTATACCAATTTTATGGAGCGAGCCGGAGCATCGTTTTAAAGATAAAAGACTCATAAAAATATTGCTTTTAACGTTAAATGCTAGAGAGCAAGCTTTATTAATTCCTTTTAAAATTACCTTTCCAAGTCACTCAAAACCATTATTTGAATATACAAGTTACATCAAATCTGTTAGTAGTTGTTTGTCTGAGGGTGTTAGAAATTGGCTTCCTTATGAAAGCTATGAAACAGGAAGTGAGCTTGAAAATGCCGTTGAATTTTCTTTGATCTCAATGTTTCTACGAACTACCATGAAACTTAAATATTTAGGTCTTAATGCAATTATTTGCAATCAAATAATTTTTAAAAATCTTTATGAGAATACAAGTGTTACATCCTTGGGTTTATATAATTTCAATGGTGATTTTAGGCCTAATGATATAAATGGATTAGTAAAGTTCCTTCATAAGAATTGTTTTTTAACTTCTTTGGACATTAGATCAATTAAACTTGGGTCTGAAGAAGTGAAAACACTATTAAAGGCTCTTTATAAAAACACTGTTCTAAAATTATTATGCCTTTGTCGTACTGGTATTGAACGGGGAGAGGAATTAGCGTGGTTTCTTTGCAAAAACACCACGTTAACTACTTTGGACATTAGTTATAATAATATTAGACCAGAAGGTGGAAAAGCATTAGCAGATTCACTCTGTAAGAACACCACGCTGACTTCATTGAATCTTTATTGTAATGATCTTGGATCAGAAGGAGGAAAATCATTGGCTAATGCACTTTGCAAGAACACCACGCTGACTTCCTTAGATCTTGGTCATAATTTTCTAGGATCAAATGTAGGAAAAGCATTATCTGATGCACTTTGTAAGAATACCACGCTAACTTCTTTGAATCTTGCTTGGAATTATCTTGAAGCTGAAGGAGGAAAAGCATTAGCTGTTGCTCTTTGCAAAAACACTTCACTAAAAGATTTGAATCTTCAATCTAATAGACTTGGATCGGAGGGTGGAAAAGCATTAGCTGACGCACTTTGCAAGAATAACACGCTGACTTCTTTAAATCTTGGCGTAGGTTATATATGTAGTATATCAAATAATATTGGATTCGAAGGAGGAAAAGCATTAGCAGATGCACTTTGCAAAAATACCACATTGACTTCTTTGAATCTTACTTGTAATAATCTTGGACCAGAAGGAGGAAAAGCATTAGCAGATGCACTTTGTAAGAACATCACGTTAACTTCTCTTGATCTTAGTGGAAATAACTTTGTATCAGAAGGAGGAAAAGAATTAGCAAATGCACTTTGCAAAAATACTACGTTAAAAGATTTAGATCTTCGTGATAATTATCTTGGACCAGAAGGAGGAAAAGCATTTGCAGATACACTTTGCAAGAACTCTATATTAATTTCACTGGATCTTAGTGGGAATAATCTTGGTCCAGAAGGAGGAAAAGCATTAGCAAATGCACTTTGTAGGAACACCACACTTACTTATCTGAATCTTAGTCGTAATAAACTTGGAACAGAAGGTGTAAAAGCATTAGATATCTCACTTCGCAAGAACACCACATTAGATTCTTTGAATATTCAATCCAATGATACTAATTTTGAATTAAAATTTTACATTCAAAATAGAGAAATATTGCAACAAATATAACAAATGTAATAATATTAAAGTAAATTATTATAAAATATAAAATAAGAGACAATTCACATTGAATCTAAATTTAAACTTTCTTTTTAACTATCACTAAATATTGTTTGTAAAATTAATTTATATAAAGGCTTGAGGATTTTTATATTCTTAAAATAAATCCATCAAGAATTTTAATCGATTATAATTGCATATACGCATAATAAAATTTAACTGTTATTAATTTTTGGTACACCTGAAACCTACACCATAACCAAGCCATAAAATTATGAAATTCCGAATCCACTTAAATTCCGTTCTCACATTATTATCATATTCGTCATATTCTTCATATGCTTTACCATTCATCATTTCATTAATTATAAATTGCTTGGTGGTATCATTATATCGGCAATGAGATTTATCAATAATTCTAATACGGCTAGTAAAACCTTTGTAATAATTTTTGAAAAATACTAAAACTTGAAACTATACTAAACTACTATTAACCAATTGGGTTCTATATTGTCAAATTTGTTAATCGTATTCATTAAAGATAAATCAATTATTCTCGCTCAGATTTTATTTCAATTATCAATTTTAATTCAATATTTCAACAAATACATGTGCAATAGACTAGTCGTCTTGGTTACAATTATTTTGTCACACTATGTAATCCCGTATAGATTTAATTTCCTTTCTCAAACTGTTTTTTTTTTACTTTTTCGACTTCTAACTCAGGTCATTAGCATCTGCAGTCATAGAAAAACTTTCATATGATTGGCCGTTTATTTGTACATGATTGGACAGATGACCAAAAATTTCTTGTTATTTGTCGTACTTATGTTCAATAATGATGTTATCCGATAGTTAATATGACCATGTAAAGTTTTTCTGTGATACGTAATTTGTAAAACTGATTACGTAATTTCATGCAAAAAATATCATGGCAAAAAAATTCACATGATCATATGAAATTTCGGATAAATCAATTTAATTTTACATTTTTTATACAGTTAAATTACTTTTTAAAAAAATATAAAACTACAAAAAATAAATAAATAAAAGTATATACAGTAGAAAGTTTTATTAGAGTCGTAGAACTCCACTATTAAAAATAATCTAAATCTCCTTTTATTTAGAGAAGTTAGCGTGATAAAAACCTAATTCTATCTATTTTCAGAAGTCGTTATTGTGCTAGCTTCTCTAAACAAAAAGGGTTTGTTTATTTTAATAGCGGAATCCTACGACTCAATAAAACTTTCGTCTATATACTTTTGATTTATTCCTTGTAGTTTAATTTTTTTAAAAAAGTACATAAATAATATTAAATTAAATTGATTTAAACAGCCAATCAAATAAAAGTGTTTCTATGACATCTGCAGCACAGCTGTCATCCTTAAAATGTAGAGTATTAAAACACATGAATCATAGATTTTGATTTAGGTACATAGTCGTTTAGCACCATTTGCCAATGGTGGTTCTGTAATAATTTCCAGCGTTGAATGGTGTCGAAATTATTGATGTGCATCATTTGCATTTGTATATTTTGGAGTGTTCAGAATATTTCGGAATTTGCAATTCTGCACGCGTTAGCAATGAGCTACCATAATTCAGGCCAAAATTCCATGCGCATGAAATTGGTAATTTACACATCACTAAATTAACGCGAATAAAATAAATTAAATAATAAATATTCATGAAGTTGAATAACTTATTTTAAATCAGAAACTTGCATTTTAACGTTTTTGGATAAATCGGGTATGGTATATCATATTTACCGAATCGTTATGAATTTTCCTGCTACACCAGATAAGGCGTGACGTAAAAATCACATTTTTTTAAAAACTACGTATCTACAAAGCCACTTACAAAAAAGCTCCTTGCAGAATTTTGCGTAATGTAAATCCTACATTTTTCTCAACTTTAATGCAAGATTTTATTATCCTTAACTAGAGAATGGTATGCGGGCAGCTTCGCCGTCCGGTTGAGATTGCTACAGAATAGGTTTGTTTTCACACAATTAGGTTTTGTATCACTTGTGGTTTTGAAATATCAATTTAGATGGTATGAGTGTGTAAATTTTATATTAGTATGCTAGAAACCGCACATATTGGTGGCTTCGCCGCCCAGTTCAAATGTTAGTTACTGTATATCAGACGATTTATGGTTGTTTCATAAATCCTGGGACATCTGAAAAAATGCCGATTAATGAAAAGATAAAACCATTTCGGCTTATGTCGATAACTTATTAATTTCGATTCTTATCGATTCGGTCATCAAAAATTTTACAGCTGTCCCAGAATTTATAAAAGCGGCTGTAATAATATGGCATTAATTTGATAGTTTTCACTGAATTGTTAAGGGATTTTAAAATTTTTAAATTTTTTAAATTTATTAAATCGACTAAATTATTAACTCAATTAAATTGGTAAAATCGATGAAATTGAAAAAATGAAAAAAAAAGAAATTAATTAAATTTTTAAAATTTATTATATATATATAAATACTTTATATTACCTTCAATAAAGATAACTCTGGAGAATTCGAAGTTTCAAGTTAAAGAAATTAGAGTATTTAACTTGTGATTTGCTTTTGTAGTATAAAGCTCTAAGAGTTTGAACCTTAAAAGTTTTTTAATAGAAGTGTTGAGTTCTACTAATTCTCGTTAATAAGTAAAATCTGTGAAAACAGTTAGAAGTAATCAACTTTCATGATTCTGAATAAAAGAGATTTGTGACATAATCAAGAACTCTAGTTAAATACTATTATTTAGAGTCTAAATAAACCTAGTTACTTAGACCAAATCTTTCTATGCCTCGATTATTGCCTTACCAATATTAGAAATTGGTATATTAGTTGTAGTGTTTTGATTAGATAGTTTAGTAAGTTTTAGTAGTGTATAGTTGTATAATAGAGCCAGTGCATCTTTTACCTGTTTATAATATGAGGCTAAATATACTCTTATTAACCGAGAATGTATTACTAAAATCTAATAAAAATTCATCTTCTTGTAACATTGTGAAGGGTTAAAAAAAAATTAATTACAGAGTATTTAAGCTATTTGAGTTCATTAATACTTCATGTAATTTTTATGAATAAGTATAAAAAATTATTTATATAAGTTATTCAAGTTCATTTTACTTGTTTAATTTAGTTCGTAGTATAAAAATAATTGATTAATCAATATATTTTAAATTAATTTATAGGTTTATATCGTTGTGGTTAGAAGGTGTGGATTCGTGATATAAAATACAAAACTTATACCTTGGTCAATTTTAGCAGCTCAATAGAAAATAGACCTTGTAATTATGTATTCAGAATAAGTTAAGAATAAAAATCATTTACTGATATTAAATTTTTTAATTTGAAAAATATAATTTTACTTTTTTGTTTTTTTATTTAACATGTATATAAATATGAAGAACTTAAATTATATAATAATTCATTATAATTTGTAATACTTTAACTATGCTATACATCCTTCATTAATAGTGCAATTATAAAGGTTCTAGTTCAACCTGTCTAAAATTTAAAAAACTATTTCTATTTATAATAAGCTTAGTTTCAACTCTTGAGATGAATCATTTATTTAAAAAATTAATTTGTTAGTAATAATTCTGTCTATTTCATCTAAAATTTAAAAAGTAAAAATTTTAAAGTTATCAAACTATACTAACAAATGGCTATACTAATTTTACTCATCATTTTAAAACACCTGCAACATCTTACACAATTTATAATTGTCAAGAAGCTTGGTAAAAAGGATTTCAAAGTTAAATAAGACAAGCACTAAGTAAAACAAAATACCAACTTTGGAAACGTGATTCTTCTCAGCTTTATTATTTTTTTGCTTTAAACTTATACAACGAGGAGTTTTTGTAGAAATAAACTGCTATACTTGTCACACAAATACGATTTCCTTTAGGGAACCACTGAAATGATATTTGAAGAGGACCTACCGTTGCAATTTACTATGTAAATTAAGAATATCATATACAGTAGATGTCAATCATCAAAAAAATTTACCCTCCTGATCTGCGTGACAAATCGTGCGTGTGACTGATATGATGCAATTTATGCCAATCAGCATATAATACTTCAAAAGTTTCGAAAGTCATGTTATTTTTGCCCACATTATTCTTACGACTATCGGAAACAACACTACGCAAAACGAAGTCATGAGTATTTTTAAAGAAATATCTAAATAAGCTCGAGTATGATCTACCTTTATACCCGCATCAGAGTTAGATATACAAATAAAAAAACTAAGACCAAATGTGAAAGAGAAGGAAAGATTATTTCGAAAAATTAAAGTTTAGTGTTTACGTTTTTAGAAATGTAAAAGCTAACGAGAATAGTTTGCATTCAAAGTGTCTTAAGGGAGTGCCGTTTCTTGTACACTTCTTACATCCGAAGCGGGCAAGGTACGACCGGCAGCTACGTCTTTAATCACTCTATTGGTCATTTTATTGGTTTCGATTGTGGAAAGAGCGCTCTGGATATGACATTATATGCATATTTATTATTAGATTCTTTACTAAAGTCCGCCAGGTTTCGAGAAGGATCCAGCAATGTGTCTTTCTTATGGTGATGAACCCTTTACTCAAATTGTTTTTTTTACTTATAAAGATCAAAAATGACAAATTACGCACAAACCCCTCTGAGATGCTGTCTCTTAAGTACCATCAATTTGACAAGAATGATTTACTCTGTTTATCAATTGCGAAAATTACCCTTAAAAAGACTTAAAATCGTTTCCAACAAAGATCACAAAAAAAAATTTCTGGGACAAGTAAGATTATCAACTACTTCTCAAAGTAAGAACTTTTCCATCGTTGAGGGAAAAACACAAATTTTACAAAAAAAATTTGCGAAAAAGAAAATATATATTATCGGATGAAAAATATAACGTACAGTAGATTCTTCAAATATGACATTAGAGATTTCTAAATCATCACAACCAGTAAGTAATGAATGGATGGAATTCAAAACTGAGCCATACTAACCTTAACAGATTTATTAATGTTTACAGATTAATGTTTGAAAATATCCGATTGACAACTATATATATACATAGAACAAAACACGACCTTTAAGTTTACAAATTGCTCTAGATACTGTAACCGTTGAATGGGAGAGCTAATAAAATAAGACAGAAGTGTTGCCAATCTAACTCCAATGGTGTACGGATAATAAGGGTAAGTGAGATGGGTCTTTTATAACTGATAAAGGACTAGTAGACAATAAGAGTGATGATTAGGGGTGAAGCAACTACAGTTGATGCTGTTAAGGTTGGGTATATTAAGGACTGTGATGTGTTAGCGGACGATGATCAAGTAATATCAGTGATAACTTTAAGTTCACGTGATGAATTA
>CAJVPZ010001764.1:0-13742 GCA_910592135.1 Racocetra fulgida | reverse complement strand
TAGAAAAGATAAGTCAAGCGAGCCTTCCAAAAAAGTATTGTAAAATAATATAAAAAAAATTTTCATCAATTGTGTAATGATTTTGTGACGTATCAACGGTTCCTCCTGTTGATTCATTGTACTGTAAGTAATGTATTTGCTTCCACCAAGGTATCTAGTCGCCTCCTCAAAGGGGCCCAAAACCGGAATCAGATCACGAAGCAAATCCCACTCATCTTTTGTCAACATTATTTTAGTCAGATGTTGTGAATCTTTTTTAGAATCAAGACTTGTATCCTTAGCTAATTCAACCTCTAGCACACGAATGTATTTTTCTAACTCCAAAAGACGGCACCATGCCAGGTAGCTGGAATTCCAGCGAGTAGGTACATCTGCGATTACATGTCTCAAATAAGTTGATGTTTTCTTAGCATCCTGAAATATGATACCGGTTAGTAAATTTTACCAGACTCATAAAAACTAAATAAACGTACGATAGATTGTTCCTTAAAAATACAAAATAAAATTAGTAATTTCAAATATAAATAAATAAAAGACAAAAAAATTTTTAAACCTCATTTGATCTTATGTATCGTTTTTGGATATCATCCAAACGCTCGGATTGCTTGGGCCTTAAAAAGAAATCGATCAGGCGCTTGGTACGGCCAACTAGAATCTTAACCGGTTCCAACCCCTTGCCAATCACCAACTGAATGGTATGTGCCGCACACGGTTGCCAGGTTACGTTTTTCACCGATTCTCTCAAGTCTTTAACAGCTTTTTGCATGTTCTTACCGTTATCAGTGGTTACTGTGAAAATCTTATCACGTAATTCCCACTCATCCAAAAATGAAAGAATGGTATCACTGATGTTTTCGGCGGTATGTGGATGACGGATATGCTCGACGGAAAGTGTGATCTCATGAAATTGAAATTTATGATCAAGGTAAGAACATGTTATGCCTAGAAAACCTTGTCTATTTTTCCCAGTCCAAAGATCACAAGTTAAAGATACAGAAGTTGAATCATTTTTTATTTTTTCCATGATTAATTTTAAAGAATGGTTGTAAGCAATATGTATAAGTTTCTTTATAGATTTAATACATGGAATTTTAAACTTTGGATCTAACTCGCTTATAAATTTTTTAAAAGCTGGGTTTTCAATAACAGTAAGTGGCTGAGAATCGGTTATGATCCAGTCCGTAAGGTATTGACACAATTGAAGTTGACGCGATTCATTGTGAGGTAAATTAGTTAGCTCCGTATCATTTTTATTTTTAGCCTGATTTTCAGTGATCCCATGAATGTTCGAAAGGTAAGTAGAGCAATTGCTTGTTAAATTTTTAACCTTGTATTTTACACCGCACTTTTTTCCTTTTACTACCTCAACCTTACAAACCGCATGTCTTACACCTTCAACAAACATGGGATCAAAGTACAACCAAATCCAACTTCTAACATTACTACCACCACGGGTATCATTGACCTTTGTCTTTTTATTAGAATTGTTATCAGATTTAGTCAATGCTTCAGCATTTTCCTTATCATAAGCAGACATTTTTTTAAAAAATAAAGATAAAACAGTGGTGTAAATCGTCTCTGATACTAAATAAAGTAAAACAATATAAGGATATTGTGCTATCCTATATTAATATAATAAACTGAACAGATTGACTGGATTGAATGGATGATCGGCAAAATGTATATGGATTGAACAGATTGCGCAGAAAAATACGGATTGCACAAAATTTGCGGATTTTGAACGGATATGCGGATTGTAAATCAACGGATCACATCACTACTACTGAACAATTAATTACTATTTGTTTTCGTCAATAATTTTTTGTTGCTATGTCGAAAAGCAGGCGAGTTTCAATATTCTCTAGAAGCAGGCAAGTTTAGGAGAAAATTAGGTAAAAGAGAGTAAAAATGGGAAGAATTTCAATATTCTCTGTGCGAAATTTGGAGGAAAAGTGGGAAAGAGCGGGCGTTTTTCTTTGGTTCTTTCTTTTAATAATTAAACATTCTTTATTAATTTCTGCTATGTTCTGAGAAAGAAACTATAAATAAAAAGTAAGTAAAAAAAGAAAAGGTCCTGGATTCAAACAATAATTAGAGTATAAGCTTTCAAAAGTGCATTAAAAATCAAATCTTGAATAATTTTTATAATTTATTTCTATTATCATTCTTTTTTTATTTATTGTCAATAGAAATTTGGTTACGGCAATCAACAAATATTTTTAGATTAGTGTATTTATCGGATTGTATGCTTTTAACAATCACTTTTTACTTTAAAGAATCGAAAAAAAAATCACTTACTAGATCAATTATGTTACTATTTGAAAAATATTATTGTCATGATCTACGTGAATTAACAATATCATGTGATTTTTGAAACTTTTTTGGGTGGCAATTTACCGTTACCCCATTCAATTTCTAATTAGTAATTTCTACGTAGAATTTTTTATTTGTTTATCATTCTATATATATATGTGTATATTTGATTAAAATTTTTTTTGCCGTTGGTAGTTCTTACTATTCCTTGTTATAATAAATATAACCATTATTAAGTCATTCTTTAAACAATATTAATTAAGTCATTCTTTAAACAACATTATTATAACATGGGTATTAATAAACCGATTTGGTATCATTTTGAGAAAAACTTGGACCAGACCCAGATTATAAACAAGAGAGTGCTAAATGTATTTAAAATATATTATTTTAACAAGAAATTATATTTCTAGTGATCGTTTATGTATATTTTTATAATTCATGAAAAATTAAAAAACTTTACTATATTCTACGAATCCCGCGCGGGATTCCGCGTGGGTTTTTTAAGAAACTGCGATTTGCCCATCACTAGTTGCAAGTCACGTAAATAAAATATTAGTAGAATCAGCCACAATTTACCATAAAGGTAAACCAGCAATAATCAAAAATGAAATGGTTGCTGCCAGACGTTCAGTAATACTTCGATACTGACCAATTATATTTTTTTGTATTTTTTTACAAAAATGGATAATTGATAAACATCGTAATACTGACCAATCATATTTTTTTGTATTTTCAAAAATGGATAATTGATAAACATCGTGATACTGACCAATCATATTTTTTTCAAAAATGGATAATTGATAAACAAAATCGCGTTATTAACCAATAATATTTTTCACAAATACGGATAATCATATTAATGATATAGTTATGATTTTATTTTAAAATCTAATTTCTTTGTCAAATAATTTATAATTTCAATTCAATTTATCAATAATATTTAAATCAATACAGTACTTCTAAGTCAATAGACACTTTATTAGAAATTTTATTATTATAGTATTCTATCGATAAAATAGATATAAATAAAGCATGTCATTTTTAACATACTATATTACAAACAAATGTCGTAATGATCGACGATGCTTTCAAAAAATTTAATGAGCTAAAAAAGGCTGATGAATATCTCAAAATTCTAGATATTTATTTAAGTCGCTTGCGCATAGATTATATTTTCGAATAAGAATTTCATGGCTACAGTGGCAGTGCAAGGACCTTAACAATTAGGCTCCACAGATTTGGGAGTAGTGCAAAGACTTTGTTCTTGCAACAATTAAGCAAGAATTTTATTGCTAAATCGAAGTATGTAAATTTGATGCGCAAATTAAAATATAAAAGTAAATATAAATTTACTTTAAAGATGCTCGATAATTCTTTTACAGATTCGTATCTCAAATCCAATAAATCGCCTTTAAGCAAGAAATTATCAACAAGCGATAACTTTATTGTATATCTTTTAGAAGATTCTAAACTAATTGAACTACAAATTTCTAATAATACAAATTATAATTTTAAAGTTAATACAAATTATAATTTTGAAGTTAATACAAATTATAATCTTAAAGTTAATACAAATTATAATTTTAAAGTTAATACAAATTATAATTTTAAAGTTAATACAAATTATAATTTTAAAGTTAATTAACAAGACAAAATTAGCTGCATAGTTGATTTCTCTAAACTACAATAATTTGATTTTTGCAAAGTATATTTGTTAAGATTTTATTGATTCAAGATTATTATAAAAAAATTAATACTCATGTGCGAGTGGCATTTAAGTTGGCAGTTAAAAGGGCAAATTGCATTGTGTGAAAAAAAAATAAAATTAAATATGAACCGTGCAAATTTTATTAAGGTATTTGATTTTCATTCACGTGATAACATAATTTATGCATTTGTTTATAAACTATGATAAAAATCGATACAAGGAATTCTGTCATTATTTTTTATAATAAAAATTTCTAATTGCGACATGTTTTTAATAATAATTCATTTATGATTGGTCTTTTCCACTTCCAAAAAAAGGAACAGAGCAGAAAGCAAAAAAAAACAAAAAAAAAAAAAAAAAAAAATTAAGTAATTGTTACAAACAATTAAAATTGTAAGCGCTCTTTGCAATATTTACTAATTCTAATATATTTTCCCCTTTAATGTTATGAAATTCAGGGAATTCAGGATTTCTCAATAATTTCTTAATCAGGAAATTATATTCGATTTCACTTGCACTGAGAAAATAATTTGCATTTAGCTTGACTTCGATCATCTCATTTGGCATAACATTTGTCATCCATAGGAAATGGTGCAGTTTCCAACATGCTGTCCACTTTCTCAAAATAGAACGTGAATTATTATTGCCAAATTTTTTGTTAATCTGAGCCTTTAAATCATTACCCTTCCAATTATCTGTAGTCTTCTCCAATGCAATTGGGCTCATTTCTTCTTGTTGTTCTTGTTGACAAAGTATCAGCAATATAAAAAAAAAATCAGACAATGAATATATTAGTTTTAGCATTTTATACTGTTGATCAATGATCTCTTTTTGACAATTTTCAAAGTGTTGATCCCATAATTGAAGGTACTTTAAACAACTGTCAACATCCTTCATCTGTTTTGGCAATGGCTCCAATGATACTTGTGTTGAACCCTCATTAAAATAATTTTCGATTGGTTGAGAATACATTCCAACTAGATTGTTTGTATTTGATGCAAAGTTGTCAGATATTCCTTTTATTTTTCTTAGTTTATTCAATCTCTCTGCATAATCTGATGGCGATTTAAGACGTTTGCTATAGGCAGTCAATCCTTCTAACAAAAATTATGAATAATTAAATTTGTAGTTCTTAAAAATAAATCTGAATTATTTAAATTTAAAACATACTATTAAATTTTGAAGTTGTGGAGTTCACAGGAGTACTTCCTAGGTCCTAAAAATTTAGTATAAATGAATGAGATTCATATTAAATTATAAATAAATTTTTAATACATGTAAAAATAGGATAAATTAAATATACTTACTGAACTTTCGTTGTTGGCTTGTTCATTATGCTCAGTTGTAATATTGGTATCTCCCTTTCATTGATAAATGAATAAGAAAAAACCAACATTAAAAAACAAAATATAGAGATTTCTTACCTGAGTTTCTGTTAAAATACTCGTGTGCGACTGCTCTGAATCATACTCTAATTATAAACATATAAATTTATAGTTTTGAATGTGCAGGTTTGAAAAATATGATCATATATCAACGCACGTACCTTCAGAAACAGCTTCAGACGAAGAGTATTGCATTCTTTTTTTCCCCTTTTTGTTACTTGATAAACTCGATGGATTTTTACATTTCCTTTTATTTGATTTCTTTGGAAAAAAAATTTTATAAGCAAGAAAAATTGTATGTTAGCAAAAATTTAACGAAACTTATCCGATTATTAACGCGCAGAGATTCAGTACCATCTTTCGTAGTGGCAGGGAGTGGATTATTAGGTTGTTCTGTAAAGCTTGTCCTTAAACTATTCTTTTGTTTAAATTTTATTATTAAATTATATTAGTGGTATAACATTTAACAATGTTGCCAATATTTTTGCAGCAGTAAAGTCTATATAAAAAATCTCATACTGTATCACACTTTCAATTAGAACAATTGGATATCGCCTAGTATAATTTGCCTTTTCGTATGTATGCTTTAAATAAAAAAAATAGTTAAGCATCTTACTCGCCAAATTTACCATTGAAATTGTCGATTCATTACCTGATAATCCATTAATTCATCAGATGGATTTAGTTCATTAATATTTGAAGTGGATATTTCTTGTTGATTGTTAATGATTGATGAAATTGAAAGCACATTCTTAATTAAAATAATGAAAGGAATAAGTGTATATAAAAAAAAAAAGAAAAAAATAAGCTAATAATAATGTTACAAACATTTCTATTGCTTTCTACAATGCTTGTTTCAGCATTAATGATGTTAGGGTTTGTTTTCTTACTAGGATTGTTGCTTTGGGTAACAGACGGTTTCTAGAAACTGTTCTATTAGTATATAATCATTGATAAAAATAGCTTATTTGTAACTTTTACCAATATTTCATTGACACTAGGCAAGGAATCCTCTGTCAAATCTGATGAAATTGAAAACATATTCACTCCTCTAACATCAACATCCTTTTTAATGATATAATTCAGGTAATATAATAATTGTTAAAATTCAAGAAAATTGAATTCAGTACTTCTTACATAAATGCCAATGCCTGATTTTTTACCTGATTAGTATTAGTATGCTCATATTCAATTTCTTCAAGATCATTTGAAGTTTGTAAAAGGTTCATCATCTTATTAGAATTTTGAAGCCAACCACTTGCTTGCGATTCTTCGACAGCAATATTTGTGTTCAATGATTCACACTCTAATCATAATAGAAGGTACATTAATTTACTGTTTAAAATTCTAGGGTTTTAGAAAAAAAAATCCAATTGCATACTATCAGGATCAGCATCAGACAATTCTGATGAAGTGTATTCCATTCGTTCTTTTGCTTTTTTGTTACTTGATGAATTCTTGGGATTTTTATAATATTCAACATTGTCAATAAACAGCATTTTTGCAGAGATAAAGTTTATAAAAAAAAAGGTTTATACCGTATTAACATTCAGATTTTGAACAATTGGATTATCCATTAATGCATCAGATGGATTGTTTTGGTTATTATTCAACAATGAAATTGATAGCGTATCCTTGATTTGGCGAAAGAAATAATATACATTTTAAAAAAGTAAATTGATCCAAGATCATTAGCCTTTTAGTTAATACAATTAATCGGTATTATTATCATTATTACATTTAGATGAGTATACAGTAAAACCATGCTTCGAGTATATAGATTATATATACTCTAAGCATCACCCATTTGGTTGATTAAGGTTCATCTACCTTATTAAATCGTTCGTCTTTCTTTGCAGCTTTAAACTTCGAATTTATCTTAAACTGATGCCTGTTAGTAAATTTACTTGTTTCTTTTGCCTCATGCATTAAAGTTAAAGCTGCATCAAAATTCAACTCATCATTTTCTTCATCGGTATTAGAATATTCATCTGAAAGAGTGTCAGCATGTTGTCTCGATTCCTTTTGAATTTTAATTGTTAAGAATGTTTTCAATTATATTAGAAAAAATAAATCTGACCATAATTCATAAAAACAATTTACCTGAGTATTAGTTTCCAAAGCTTGCGTCTCATCTCTTTTAGTGATCTCAAATATAATAGAAGACTGGTTCTAAGAATTTTATGCATTGGTGATCTAAAACGAATTTCGAAGTTTAATACATACTTTTTTTTCTTTGAGTCTTGAAGGTATGGATATAAGATGTAAAGTACTATCTTCCTCAACATCGAAGCTAGAATTTTGTGCACTTTCTTGAATGCCTCTTTCTGTTAATGAATTACTAGGTTCCTTTATAAGATTTTTTGCTTTGTTAGTTTCTATATGTAGCATAAACCTAAAAGATAATTGTAATTACCTCATCGTCATTGATTGCAATTTCCTTTTCATTCTGTTCGATATCTCTTAAAATCTTTATGAAGTTTTCTCTGGTAATGAGGACTACCTTTGAAGCATCTAAATTTAACGTTTTGGAAGTCCCATCATTCAAGTTAAATGTAACTGTGAATAATGGATTTTCTTTAAAGGTAACTAAAATTATTTTTCCATCAGTTGCTTTCCACAAAATATCGAAGGAATATTTTATAAGTTCGTCTCTATTATCCACTGTCTCAATCATTTTTTTAAATTGTTTAAAAATAGAAAATATGAATCTACTTAAACTGTTGTTTTTTAAATGATGTGATCATGAACATATTTTTTAACTGATTTTTTTAATATGACTAACACTATTTGATCACTATTACGACTACGACTATTATGTTATTCTGATTATTATGTAACATTTGAAAAAAAATTTTTCATTCTTATTAAAACTTTAAGCGTAACGTAAGCAACTAAATTTGATAATTTTTTTTTTACTAAAATAAATTTCATAAAACTTGCTTTTTGAAAACTATACCACACAGCCTTTAGATCTCCGCCGTCGTGTTTGTAGTTGTAAATGGTTTTGTTTTTATTTTTGAAAGAATTCTCAGCAGCATTAAAAAGTTTTTTTTTCAATCATTCATAGTATAAATTTGGGTCAAATTAAAGCATAACTAGGCTGAATTAATATAAATTTGAAGAATAAATTTGACTTAATTATTTGGGCCATAATAGAGTGTGAATTCAGAGCATAAATTAACAAGTTGAATTGTGCCGTAAAATCTCGAATTAAGGTCATATTCTTGGCTCAAATTAAGCTCAATTCCATCCCTGAGTGCTATTTTGAGATTTTACTTGGGCGAATTAAATCGTAAATTTGGTCGTGAATTTGGGCTGAATTTGAAGCATAAATTAATTTGGGTCGCCATAGAGGAATTAGAATAAAAAATTTGGCAAATTTAGAGTATTATCTAACAATTAAGTTGAATCATAAATTAAAACATAAATTTGGTCCGAATTAGATGGTCTATATTTGGGTCGAATTAAATTATAAATTTTAGTTGAACCGAATTAGAATAATGATAAATTTAGCCGAATTAGTACTATAGTTTATAGCGAAATAATCTACTAATAATTGTTAAGCTATTGTTGATTATAGCAAGTTTTTTTTGATGAGGGATATGAATTTCAAAAACGTACAAAGGTTGGATTTTGGTTAATTGCTTTTCTCTATAGAATTTTTAGCAGAAACTTTAGGTTAAATTTTTTGTATAGGTACGATTTTTGTTGTAACGAGATTCATTTTGTTAATGAAAAAAAACCAAATGTTTTATCTATTGAAATCATTATAAATTATGTTCATGGAGTAACTATTTACATGTTCTAAGTGGATATTAGGTATTGGGCTTTGTTCCAAACAAAATTCTGAAACAATTGGAAATTTAGCGCGAAGTTAAAGGATTCGAAAATATTGAATATCTGGGGTTAAGTCAATAGAAATCAAGCAAATTTTTTCTAAGTAAATTTTTTTTAAACTTTAAACAATAATAACTCAACAAAAACTTAATCAAATTTAATAAAATTTTTTTTAAATAAATTTTACAATTTGTTTAAAAAAATTTTTATTAAATTTGATCAAGTTTTGGTTAAGTTATTAATATATAAAGTTTAAAAAAAATTCAATAAAAATAATTTGCTTGATTTCTATTGACTCACTCCCATCTATTATATTAAATCCAATAGATATTCACTGAATTTAATATGAAAATGGAATCCAATGGATTTCGGGTCACATTACTAATACTATGATTTTATAAATGACGTAATTCGTGATTAAGTTGTTCTCGTGACCTTTAGATCTTTTCATGATTCGTAAATCAAAAAATTACCAATCATGTGAGCAGAAGTTAACCAATCAAATTATATATCATTTTACTATCAAGAAAAAAACGCAATAAGCAAATTTTTTTTATATTATCGTCATTTGTGTAGTTATTTATTAATGATCACATATTATAAACTACACAATTTTTTATACGAAGGATACAAATAGAATTTCTAAATTTCAAACTTTTTAAGTTTTTTTTAAAGAAATACTTTTGCAATATCTAACCTTTGAAGTTCTCTTTTATTGACATTTTTCTTTTCTTCAATAAGTTCAAAAAGCCTTGAATAACATTCAATTAGTTTCAATTTGTTCGAGGAAAAACCAAGATTCATATTCCATAATAATATTGTGTCCTTTTTTTCAGGTTTAGGTTTAGATAGTATAAATCCTATGAAATTATTTTGTTTATCAAGAATGGTAAGTGCGCCTTTAGGTTATCTAATTTGATATTCATTATTTACTCTAAATTCAATTTCCTCGCTACTTAATTTCCTTTCTTGATACATATATTTATATTCATGCTTCTGTGTTAAACATTATTTTCAGTAAAAGTTTCCTTGTGTTTTGCTCTCATATCAAATTTCTCTCATTTTTTTTCACTAGATTAATATTTGGCATATAATAGGTTTAAATTGCGATCGTCTGTGTACGTATAAAAATATTGATTCAATCAAGAACTAAATAGTGTGGATGTTAGAATAGATGCTCTATCATTTATTCTCCTACGGCATCAAGCTCCGTCGGAGAACGAACTGAGTTAAAGATTTGCTAACTTTTAATAAATTGTAATATCACTTCTCAAACAATGAAATTTTGAAATTTTGAAACTTTTGAACGTTGATGTTAAAGCAAAATATACTTGTAATTAAGCATTTCTTACGTGTTCAATTCACCGGTGATGCTAATCATAAGTAACGAATGTAATTCTCAATTCCAAAATTCCTTATGAAATTCTAAAATTCAAGATCTTGGGGTTGAAAAGAATAAAAAAACTTATGAAATTTTTATTTATGGTACATATTTTATAATGATATTTTCGTTTATATAAAAATAAGCTTTATACATTTAAAAGATACTTTTTACAAATACTTATTAAATAACAAAAATAAGAATGATATAAGAGCAAAAAATTCAAAGTACAGGTATATTTACATACCATTTGTTAAAACAAGGAATAATCCACAGACATTATTTGGGGTCTGTGCCTTGAATTTTTTTTCTAAAAATAGATTTACTATGTTTTTCTTAATAAAAATCTTGTGTAACAATGGCTCGTAGGGTCATTTTCAAGGCACAGACCCATTTGTTCAAAAATTCAAATATTGAAATTCAAAAAATCATAGCGATAGGATTACATGCAAATTTGATTTATATAGCGAATAGCGGTCAAGTTACAGTTGGTCTTCAAATTTAATTAGGTTATGGGATTCGATATACAAGAACATTTTAGGGTGCAATGCCCAGCTGATCTAAATCTTTCTTGTAATTGTCAATAATCGTAATAACATGTTCAGATGTTAAATCTTCTTCTTCACTTTCAGCAAACATTCGAGCGATGTGAAGAACATTACGAATCGCTCGACCATTTAATTTTTTGTCAAGAATTTGAGCAGTTATTTTGAAATTAAGTTTGGCACGATTGCTTAAATTTGTCCAAATTTCTTTTCTAGTATCTCTGTTGAGAGGAGGAAAATAGAGGAACAAATTAATTCGTGAACAGATCGCCTCATTAAAATTATATCCACGGTTAGTTGTTAAGAAAAGAATTCCTAAAATATAAAAGCAAAAAAATTAGTATCTATCCTCTTTAAAAGCATTATGAGAAAATAATAAATATTCATACCTTGATAGTATTCAAGCATACATAAGAATACACCAACTAATACATTACGGTTAATGTCGGATGTACTACGTCTTTCTAGATAAATATCCACTTCGTCAAGCAGAAGGATAGCATTCCATGTGTAAGCGATTCCTAAAACCTTTTCTAATTTAAATTCTAGTCTAAATTTAGCAAAAAAACTGAGGTAAGTATCTTGGCAAAATTACATTTTTAATTAACCTACCCAAGGTAGGATCATATGAAATGTCGAATAAAGTTCTTTTCCGGCATCTGATTGGCTGGCAAAAGTGATCAGTAAAAATTAGCGTAACATACAGTACTGGGGTATTTCATATATTAAATAATCAAGTCTATATAAGGTATTATAATAAAAATTACTAGTACGGATTTTTACGTATTATCTAATATTTTTGCACCCATGAAGATCCTAATATACCCGGCAACATTCTTTCAACCGAATCTTCAAAGATTCAACATTAAAACTATTACAAAACTTTACAATGAAGCTTTACCTATAATATGGTAAGAAACTCTTTTACACGATTATGATTTTAAATTTTCTGTTATCAAAGCCAATTCTTAATACTCATGATTAAAATGTTTAACAATCATAAAAGTTGACTTTAAAATAGTCTAGCATTAAAACTATCATAATAACTTTTAATAAAATTTTACATATAATATGATTAAAAACCTCTTCACATAATTACAATTTTAAATTTTTGATTATTAAGACCAATTCATGACAAACGCTCATCATTTAGCCGAGGCATATATAGCGAAACAAAAGAAAAAATTCCTACTAATGGAATAATCAAAAATTATCGATTAATTAAAATTTTTAAATTGTAACTTCATTTGGCTATATCGTGCCAATTGTTTGCTACAAGATTTGCTAGAAAAAAATTACTTGTACATGAAATATACCAAATTTTTAAACGCTTTTTTTCATAGTAATTTACTAGTAAAGATGTATCAATTTTGCCGATCAATTTTATGTATAAAATCTAACTGTAACAGCATTATTATTGATCCTTAAATCATTTTGCCTAATTAGTATTTGAAATACCCCAATACAGTATGTACAGAACAGTAAGTATAGTACTGTACGCGGCACATCACTAGTCCTGACTATTTTATTTCAATAATTAAAAAAAGATAAGCTCAATTAATTTTCGTATGAATTAAATTTGGGACATGATTCACGATGAATCCCGTGACTTTTACATTTTATTTTACTTTGAATTTAGATTATTTAACGTTAAAGAATATTTCATGCCCAATGCAAAAATTCGATTACATATACTGTATATATAAATATTCAAAGTTTAATGCTTTCAGCGTTAAACTTTTTGTTTGGATAATTATACAATACAATAGTTAATGCAGTATTTAGAAACAATTTGCTTGGTTTATACTGGCACTCCCCAAATGCTAATTTTGTTGGAAACATTGCTTCATTCATTTTTTTTCATCTTATGCATTTCATTAATTCATATTTGCATCTTGTGCAAATATATTGATTCTCATCACTAGCAATTAAGTGTACATTTTGCTCAAAAAAGATACAAAGTAATTTTAAAAAATTAATTTGGT
Source organism: Racocetra fulgida (assembly GCA_910592135.1). Lineage (NCBI taxonomy): Eukaryota > Fungi > Glomeromycota > Glomeromycetes > Diversisporales > Gigasporaceae > Racocetra > Racocetra fulgida. Next base: position 582 of record CAJVPZ010001764.1, on the reverse strand, counting down.
TATTCGAATATTCTTGCACCATTAAATCCATAATATGTAATCCTAAAATTGACATGCTTTAAAAAATTTTATACAATATTAGAAGCTCTTTCAAAGTTGCAATTACTGTAATTAAACTGAATTGTTTTTATCTCAATTGAAATAATTATCGAGAGGAATGTAAATTTCAGATTAGTCATTTACCAATACAATGATTAATAATTTAATTATTACTTTGTAGGTTTTCTGCCTTCTTTTAATTATTTAGAATTAACAGTTAATAATTATATTCTGCCAAATCAAAAAATCAAACAATATATAAATAGACATTTTTTTTAAGTCATATAATTAAGCTTTGTCACAATTAAAAATACTATACATACCTATTATAAATTAAAAATTTACTTTTTAAATACGTATTATAAATTAAAATCATTCTTAGTCTGTCAAGAATTTCAAAAAAGATGTCAGTAAACTATAAAACTCTTGATGAAGAGTATGAGGGCCTGTTTAAAACAGGAGTTCATGCTTACAATAAAAAAGACTACAAAACCTCGTACTGTTGTTTTTCTTCAATTGCAAATAGAAATTCAAAATTCAAAT
>CAJVPZ010001763.1:0-13754 GCA_910592135.1 Racocetra fulgida | reverse complement strand
ACCCTAATGTATAGACTTATTTATATAATAATTTACTGGTAGATATTTATCAAAAAATAACTAATTTTATTAATGTGTGTTCCTATTTAATTTACTGTAAAAATAGAAGTAGGATCTTTTAAACTCCCATTTATTTTTAAAATATATTAATTATGAAATACCTTGATTCGTTTATTATTTGTACAAATATAACGAGAAAGTATTATAGTTTTTAAACACAGACGCGATATTATCCTTTAATTACAATAATTTAAGGTTTATATTGATATTTTTTACAATTTAAAAAAACTATTTTACGGCTAAGAAAAAGGTTAACTTTATATTTAATAAAGTTAAAAATTAAACCATTATAAAGAATTTTTAAATATCATATAGTTTGTTGAAATATATAAAGAAGTAAATAAGGATCGAAATCGAGTAAATGAATTGGCCAGGTCTTCATTTTAATCATAATTTTTATCAACATTTCGATGTCATATTCATTGCCGATTTTGTTATAATCACAATTGTTATTGTCACCGTTACTTTTTGATTTCTTTACTTTTTTTCGACGGTTTTTCAATTTTTTACGAATTTTGAATGAATCTCTAAAATTGAATAAAAATCTAATTTAATATCATTTTATGTAAAATTTTAATTTCGTACGAGCTAATAATGTATTTTATCATGTGAGAGGTCATGGTATTAATTAATAATATCTTGGGTCACTGCCTGGGACAATCCACAAATACCAAACGACCCAAGATATTATTATTACTTGTAGTCTTGTATTAGTGCTTCGCAGGTCTGATCCGAAGTCCAAATTTGAAGAATTCTGGAAGCTCAGGTTACATGAAATGATAAAATTTTTGGACATCACTAACATACTAGACTCGATACCAGTGATGTCAAAAATGATACTCAAGTTATATTATGTGATTTCAGACCGGCTTAATTTATTGTTTGTATCGGCTAGAGATAGATTATTAATAAATTCTACAGAACCTTTAAAACATATCATATACATTATTTGTAACCTCTACATATTTTTATTTTATCATATACACTATGTTATTTGAGATTTATAATCAAAGTGAGAAAATAAATCAACTCATCGAAATCTTTGTGTTTGTCTATGTTAAAAAAAATCATGACCTTCAATGTAAATATTAAGTCCAAAATATTAAGACTCTCAGCTCATATCCGTTTATAATGGAAGCTAAAGAAACTTTTTGGAAAATACTCAATCGTTGACCTTAGTTAATTGCACACAAATCAATTTAACGATCGATCTAGTAAATTCAGCAAACCGGAACATAGATAGTAAGGAATTGAGTACTGAAGATATGAATCCGAATCTGAAAATTTAAGAAAGTACCAAAAAACCTTTTGAATCGAACTTTAATTCTATTCAAAAAATGGTAGATGACGTTAAAGTTTTCGAATGAGAAAAATTTCATGTATAATAATAATAACACCAAAATTTGTATATACTACAGTTGCATTAATGAAAATTTGGATTTGGTTATAAATGCATTTTATAAATTCGAATTGAATGTAACAATAATTAAATAAATTATTTTTTCAAACCATTTCGTGCTCTTATGATTGCTATTTTTGTGTGCAGATTAAAATTTAAAAAGCAACTACGTACGTACGTACGTACGTACGTAAGTACGTAACAGACGCCCGATTTGTCACGCAGATCACAGGGGTAAATTTTTTACTATGTAATTTGAGTGATCGACATGCATATGGTGGGCTTATTTTTCATAGTAAATTGCAGCAGTTGGCCTTTTTCGAATGCCGTTTTCAGGGGTTTCTTAAAAGGAAACCACACTCACGAGGAAGTACTATAGTCTAATAATACAAGTACTTTCTTATTTTTATATTTAAAACGAGATAAGTAATAACTGTGAAAAGAATGCGGCCCTTGAAGTTGGCCTTTCATTTCATTTTTTATATATAGTATTCGCTTGTTATTTGGTTTTTATAAACTTACCAAGCATATTTAAAAACTACAAACTACTAAAACTTTTATAAAAGGTTACAAGCTACGATCACAAGGTACGAGTTTTAATTTTAAACAAAACTTGTTAGGGTTTAGAAATCTTGGCATTAGAAAAAATTTTAAACTACGTATTTGAACTTGAATTACTACTAGTAGTTTAAAATCTAATGGCTTAAAACCGAATCTATTACTAAAAAAAACAATTTATTAAAATTTGAACAGGTTAAACCAACTTTATTATGGACGACGTTAGCTTTGTGAATTTATTATATTAAATATCATCAGGTTGGATTAGTTAGATCATAGATTAAAACCAAGATATAGCTGTAATTTGAAATACGATTGTGATTCAAAAAAAAAAACCAAAAACAAAAATAAAGAATGTAAATTTATTTTTTTTTTATTAAAAATTACATGATTCTTTAATAATATCTTAAATACATCAATTAATAAATGAACTTGGTACCGGAAAAAAGGACGAAATTGACAAAAAAAACCCCCTCACAAAAAATTAATTATCTCATGAACTATTGATCAGAATCACATAATTTTGGTACCATTCGATGCGTCTTGATGAGACGAATCGAACGGTACCAAAATTATATGATTTTGATCAATAGTTCATGAGATAATTAATTTTTTGTGAGGGATTTTTTTTAACACTTTCGACCCTTTTTCTAGCACCAAGCCCAAGTAATTTAAAAAGTGCATACTCAACAAACCTATAGAAACAAAATATGGACTCAATTAAATAAAAAAGTTAGTGAAATGATAAGTATTGACGAAAGTGAATAGCTTAAATATATGAATAAATGGGCGATCTATATACTGTAAAATAGTTTTCCTTGATTTTATTCATTACTTTAATAAGGGACCAACCTTCCAAAGCTTAATTTTGCTGAAAGCTCTCGTTCAAACGCGTCTAGTGAAATACTTCTTGGCCGATGAATTTGCAAACCTGAAAAGAATGCGGCGGAAACAGACAAAATAATAGCTTATGTTCAAGAGTATGTTATTTTATAAGGAGAAGTTCGTTTCCTATGTTTTTGATACCTTTTAGCTCGTAGAAACTTCAGCAATAATTTTATCTTAGAGAACGTAGTGTACTTTAACTAAGCTTTTAGGTAAAATTTTTAAAAATGTAATTTCGTCGATTTGTGTAATTTATGAAAATCATATGACAAAATTTTAGATGTGACAAATCGGGCGTCTGTAAATTAGATTAAACGCGTAGCATTACGTGTCCTTGCAATAAAAACTTAAAAAATGTATCCATAATTAAATTGGTCGTTTTAAAAATTTTGCTATTTTTTAAAACTGCTTGTAAAACTCTTCTTGAATAAATTTGGTAAAAAAAACTTTTTATTTAATTTGCATTTTTATAGAATTAAAATAAAAGGATTTTTTATAGGCGCAAAAATACCGTTCCTGATGAGGTGGGAAAAATCAATTTACATACTGTTCCTGATAAGGTTCTAAAAGAGGACCTTCAAAATACCATACTATTATAATGAAAAAAAGTTAAGGTTAGGGTTCGTTTTTGGAACTCTATCAGGAACAGTAATTAATTTTTTTTTAACTCCAAAATAGGTATTGCGATTCATCAGGAATATCAGGAATAGTATTTTTGCTTGATAGACGGTTGCCAAAAATATTTACTTAAAGTGTAAAAAAGTATCATAAAATTTGACAAAATTTTTTTAAACTTTAAATAAAGATTTTTTTATTTTAATTCTACAAGTTTATAGAATTAAAATAAAAAATTTTTATCAAATATTTAAATAAGTAGTTGTCAAGAAATATTTATTTAAAATTTTATAGCAGCTTTTTTATCTTTTAATAAATTCTAATTTAATAAATTTTTTATTTGAAGTTTAAAAAAATTTTTTGTCTTAAAATTGTTTTTAATATTTAAATTTTTGAACTTTAAATAAATATTCTTGGCAACTAATTACTCAAATTTGATAAAATTTTTATTGAAATTTTTATTAAATAAAGATTAAAATAAAAAATTTTTGCTAAATTTAATCAATTAATAATTAAAAAAGATAGCAAAATTATTAAAATGATTTTAATTTTATTAATTGGTTATTTTATATATATTTAAAACTATATATTGTAATCTAGCAAATTATTTAATTCCTATTTTTTATAGCAATATTGTTAATAGAGTACTTCGGACTATAATAAAACATATAACTCACTTCTAGAGTGCTTTGGAGTAGGTTATTATATACTGGTGCATTCTATTAACAACCATAAATATTAGAATTATTTTTAAAATATTTGCTAATCTATGAATAAAATTATAAAAACCAGCTTGATATAACTGATTAGTTGTTATTATTAATATTTTTATCTATGTTCTTCTATTTGATTATTCAGATAATTAATATAAATCCCAATATATAATTTTAAATACATTTTAATAGTATTAATTAGTATAAATAAACCTCTTAGATGATGAGATGATTGTCAAGAAAATTTCATCTTATATTTAAAAAAAATTAAGCTAACCTAAAGTTTATAGGTGAAAAAATTTTATAACTTTGGTAATATTTCTTCGCTAACTAACTAACCTTAATTGTCATAGATCATAATGAAATCGGATTAAAATAAAATGAAAAGTTTCTATTTGCCCCTCTAAAACATACTTATATTGTTTATTATAAAACCTAATCCTAAATCCTAATCCTAACTCTAAAAAAATGCTAAAAAAAGTGTACCCAAAAATTTGTATTTTTCAGTGGCTTGTCAATTTTACACTATCTCTCATTTATTTTAATTTGATTTCATTTTAATCTGTCACAATAATTATTTGAATTCTACCGAGCTAAAGATTTCAAATAAAACCAATTTATTATGATTGTTAAGAAAGCTCGTTCAAAGTTTAAAAAAAATTGCAATTTTAATTTTTAAAATAGAATTTATTTAGTATCAGTAATCCAGTAGGTATCTGGTATAACTTTATTCACCTATGATATAGTTATTATCATTTACTGGAGACTTACAATATTGAAGTAATTATATATATATGAAATAATAGTAATCTTTAAAATGCGTCAACTTTTTATATAAAGTTTTTCAGAAAGATATTTGGTAAATTTGAGACTAAAATTGCACTATAAAGCTACCGATCATTTTTTTGAAAAATCTCTTGTATAAAAAGGTTCTGGTAATTTAAAAAATTGAAACATATAGAGTATAGACTTATATATGTATTAAATAATAAAACTTTAAAATACATATTTTATCTCTGCAAATAAACAAAAGCAGAACATATATATTTAAACTAATTATAACTATATCATCTTTTATGCAGGTGTAAATTTGAGAGAAGAACGAATAAATAACATAGTATTGTGATATTGTTCGCCATTATAATCCTTCAGTGGGATATAGCGATACCCTAAGAAAGTAAAGAACATTTAGAATTACTGATAGATAAAAAGAAAAAAACAAAGGTTAAAAAAACAATTCTCACCAAATTGTAAACTGGTTACGGGAATGCAATAAGATCCAACGAAACCATCACTGCCAAGATCATCATCCCAAACAACGAATCTTTATAAATTCAGATTATTAATGATTTTTAATATTCATTTAAGCAAATTATACATTAATATTTTCAATAGAATTAGATCTATTTACCGTAAAAATACCAAACTCAATTCTTCACAATTAAATGTAAAATTTAAGGTTTCCTTCCATGTAGGGTTAAAGCCGTTATCAGAAATGGTTTTGGTCCTTTTCTTTATAGCATCAGCACCGGGGATGTGCAATTGTACTTCAACATATGGATCAATTACTTCGTTCATGAAGTCACCTTTTGGTTTAGGGAGCAGTTGTGCTGAAATCATCTATTCGATGCGATGTATTAATATGTATTAATTTGTGAAATAAATAAAGTCGAAAACAAACTTAAATTTGCATACTTCGATTGTTAAAGTTTGAGTTGTGGACTGTGTACTTATAGCCGAAGAAATAATTTCGGGATTGCGTAGCCTTTTTGGCTTGAGTACATAACCACAACTGCCATTAACAGAAAACATGGCATGATCGATTTGCTTTCCTAGGTCTTCAATAAAAGTTTATGTAAATGTCAAACAAACAAAAAAAAAAAAAAAAAAAAGCAAGGTCAAAACTAACCAAAAGACTGCCAATTTAGAGAAACCAATTGACTTCCAACAATCCATTGATGATGTGGTTCAAAATTTGACGAGTCAACCCGAAGACCCGATGGATATATACGTGTTAAATGGAGTGTATTTTGTCGAGTAAAAGCCGCCTTATCAGACTTTATGTACTTTGAAGCAGTTTGATTACTAAAGTTATACACGTGGTAGTACTTCGAATTTTCTACACATTTATAGTAAGTGATGTTATTAATTTTTAGGAAAATGTAATTCTTAAATCTTTAATTTGATAAGCATACCATAATCAAATCCATCAAACTTAACAATAGAGTAGGCTATCAAGTCTGAAAGGGCTTTTGACATCTGCAATTTAGTAGTCTTTTGTTCTATCAAATATATATCAAATATATAAGAATAAAAGTCGTAATAATAATAATATTATTATATGATTACATTAACAGGCATCCCTAAAAGACGCACCTTTAGATGATTCAGCATCTGGTTCGGCCACTTCGACATAGCCTTCTGATGAATCATTAGGAAGCTTGTTTCCCTGATTACAAAGGTGTAAATTTCTTATAGATAATGTTTGATAAAGAATTTATAAAAAACATCATAAGATGCTTACTTTTATTAGAATCTTATATAATAAACTTGTTGGACTCAGCAATTCTTTAGCGTTTTCGAACGCGAGCCCAGTGACGAGAGTATCACCTAGAGTGTCACGTAAAATAGATGCCATTTGATTTTGTTGATCAATACTACAATGATTTTCAAGTGATATTATTAACGGATATGCGGTGACTTTGAATGCGTAGGTACGGATCGTTGAAATAACGTCTTGAAACTTGATTTTAGATGTCCTAATTTATGATAAAACTTGTCACTATAATTATAACGAAACGACATATAAGTTAAAATTTAATTACAATGTATGACCATGATAAACTATGGGCCCATCAGGTCCGTCCCAACAATCAACTAGATGAGAAAATAAATATAGCTTATAAGTAATTTATGTATCATAAAAAGTCTAATTTACGTATGAGATAAATTTATATTCATACTTTCAAGACAACGGCATCCTCTTTTTAACACGTGTACGTATCCTTCTACTGAGGATACGCCTGTCAGTTGAAGTCCTAGAAGATATCTAAATTATAAAATAATCCATAAAAATAATTAATTGGTCAATTAACTAATTATCAGACTTATTAAACACATTCTGACGTACGTATTGTGCGAAGAATCAATGAAATAATGACTTAATGGTTGTGTCATGTCTTGATAAACTTTGGTGTGTTCTGAAGCAAAAACGGCATTGTCGCTAGACATGAGGAAATAACTAAAGCCCACTAAACTCATCTCCTTAAGATTTTTATCGCAAAATTTATAATATAATTTATCATATTCATCTTCTTTCAAGGAATACTGACTCATTATAAAAACAAGGATGTTAGTCATATATTCATCAAATAAACTCATTAAGAACGTGTAGTAAAATAATAATTACCTTTTGAACATTGACGAGGAAGTCTTTAAATTCACGAAGTGTCAAAGTATTCCCGCGCTCTTTCGCAAGAGAATTAAATAGTTCATCCAGTTCAGCCCTCTTTTTAATTAATTTATTAAATCGCTGAAAATCAGTAAAATCAAGAGAACCATTCTTATTTTCATCTGATTCCTAGAATTAAGATTATCAGAAATTGAAATTAAAATAAAATAAAAAAATAAAGCTAATCATTTAACCTAATAATACATGCAACTATACAAACATTAAATTCGGTCTTAAGCACCGACTTTGTCATGTATATATTCAAATTATGACATAACTTTGCAATATCATCGAAACCTAATCTTGAATCGCCATCATTGTCAACCTGCTTCCACTGTTGCTCCAGCAATAAAAATTCACGTTTTCTCAAATGACCTAACCCTCCGATCACATCCGTTCTACGCAAATATAGTTTTTTCAAATTATTGACCCATATATTAAATAATTCTAAAGTTGGTGCGATTAAGTGAAGAATTTTATGTCTTCCAGAATCAACATAAGTGATGGTGAACCATCGAGGCTCAAAATCCGCACTAAGATTGAAATGTTCTCTATAACATCTTATATCTTTACCAATTAGAAGTTCCTTAATACTTTCAATGTTGACTAATGAAGACAGATAATCGCAAGAATTAAAATGAAGACCAAAATACTTTCGTCAAATTATTAAGATATAATATTTGCCTTTTCCGAATTTTTTGGAATCCCATAGAATTTGACCTTGACCAACATCGACCCTGAATATTTTTTGTTGTTGCTTTTTTAATGAAACTTTTAAAAAGGCAGTTCCCTCGATGAGATGCGAATCGACGACAATCTCGTTTGACATCATTAAAAAATTTTTTAAAAAAAAAAAAATTGGAAAATGCTATTGTATATGCTTAGAGTATATATATATTTTATATACTCCAAGCATGATTATGCTGTGTACTCATTAGCGATGTTACCCAAACTATTTGGACATCCCAAACTATGTGATGAATAATATCGCATCACCTTATTGTTATTCCTGAAATCGTATGATGCTATTCATCACATAGTTTGGGACGTCCCAAATAGTTTGGGTAACATCGCTAGTACTCATTAGAGTTATCGGTGAAACTAAATAGTTTGGTTTCACAAATTTTATAGTTTCACGAATAGCTATAAGTATATTATTCTCGGTGTATCATTTCTATGCCAAGCGATTGAAATCTTAGATCCTTCGGATTAATAGTTAAGAAACTATTTTCATGCATTACCTTATATAGGTTGAAATGAACTGTAATTGTCTATTAAATGAACTTTTCTGTGAATTGATCGTTTACAAAATAAGCTTATCGGTGAATTAATTCTGTGAAATAGTGTCTATCGTTATGAAGTGACTGGCTGTGAAACGATACAGATCCGGTGTCCTGCGTTACGTCAGACGAAATTGGAATTGCCATTGTTTTTAGCGTTAGCCATATCGATATTAACCATTTCATTTAGCCTGCATTGAAATAAATAAGTTTAGCCTTGAGCAGAAAAAAAAAACATTCTAGTTATTCTATAATCTGCAACCTGTTTCATAAATATTATACGAGGAATTACAGAATTAGTACAGTTGTTCTTGATCAGATTAATTTTTTTACATCAGCCTTTTTTTATTAGAAATTTCTAATAGAAATTTCTACGTACAAAAAAATTGTAAAACCCAATATAACCATAATTAGAAGCGAATTTGAAATTTAGGTTCATCCCCCTATAAATTTTGACCAATAAAATTTAATAGTAGGTGTAACGTGATAGCCAAAACAACGTGTTTATGATAAGTAAAAAGTTGCATGCAATATTTAAGAAAACTGCATTACGTATCATTATAGTTAGGGATAAGACTAGATTGATGTGATAATTAGTAGTAAAATTTTACAAGAAACGTTTTTAATTAAGCCGCAGAAGAGAATACGTATCATTTTATAGAAAATCATTATCACAAAGGACCAATAGATCAGGAGTTATTCACTGTTAAAGATTGTCTATGAAATGAACTGTCTGTACAATAAACTCTTCAAAATGAACTTATCTATGGCAGACTTTTGTTTAATTGGCTGATTTACTCGGTTAATTTATTTATACACATTACGAGAACGCAACGTTTCACTAACTAAAAAATCTCCGTGAAAGAAATTACTAATTCTAAACGAACATGGATATTTGCTTTTAAAATTAATCCAAATAATTCACGCCTTCAATAACTTCATTTAAAGCGAATATTTTAATCAGTGTTGTTACGTCTACTATGTCCAAGACTTTTTTTGCCCATGTCCACGTCCATAGTGTCCACAATTATCCAAAGAATATTTAAGCTTTAAATTTAATGAATTAGTTTAAAAAAGACATGATTATATATTTTATAGTTCTGAATATTTTTACTTAAAAGAATAAAATAGGCTAGGCCACACAAAGTTGATTTTTTCGTTTTGCATTACATCTTCTCCATCATTTATTTCTGGTTTGTACGCCTTAATGTTTTTGATTGTTCGTATCTGAAAAATGTGACCTGAATACTGCATCCCGATCTTTCAAGAACTCAAGGCGCCACGTAAATCGTCGTAATTAGATTTCAGTTCTTTGAGGCCATCCCTCAATTTCCTGATTCTATTCTGGCGCCTGCGGTTTTTAATTATAATCCTTTTATCTCCGCTTCTTTCACCCTAATCTCCCTTCTCATTAGATCCCGGTAGTTCGATCCCCATCCTTTGTTCCGAGTTATGGCCAATACAAAATAGCTTAAACAAGTCCGATTTGAAATTTTTTTCATCGATCACAAAAGGGCTTCCAGAAATTTCTTTTATAGAGAACTTCTTGAATAGTTCCAACGATCTTGAAAAAAAATCAAAAATCGTATTTATTTGCGTTAGAATCCTTTCTGAAACTGGATGTCAACGATCCTGAACCTTCCCTAATAAATACAAAAACACATACAGTGAAATTTTAACCTTATTATTAATTCTACACTAAAAATAAAAAATATATACCATTGCCAAAATTCTCAGTTATTTACCAAGTCCAAGTTCGTTATGGTTTTAGTAATGGGGTCAATTACAAGGCGGCTCCACGTTCCTTCAGAACAGTGTCTTTTATCAACACCGCGTTCCCATATTTGAAATCTATAAAAAAATTAGAAGTTATTATAAAAATACAAATAAAATGAAAAAATGAAGTATAATATAGTAACCTATTTACATTAATTAATTATTTATTAAGGTGTTATTTATACTATATTTTATCCAAATGAAAATAAAAAAATTCTTACATGTGCCTATACATATCTCGTATAAATATATATGGTTGCACTCTATCGTTATTATTGACGTTCCCGAAATTATCATAGTGCCAATTCTTTCTATTGCAATAGAATTTCTCGAATAACTCTTCAAATTCTTGTTGGCAGATTATAAGGAACATTCCACGAAGTACACAAGATTGTTAAAGAATTTCTCAAAATGTCGAACAATCCACAAGAACGCTTCGTAAAACATTAAAAGGCCACCAAAGAAAACGATGATAAAATGCAACAGAAGACAAACTAAAAGTTAAAAAAACGAAAGTTAAAAAAAAAACATAATTATAATATACTGTAAGAACATCGAAGTAAAAAATGTTGGGAAAGTGATAAAGTGGATAAGAAAAAACCCGAACCTTATATATTGAAGGGGACGCGTGTTAGGGTTACCTTTTTGATGCAGTTATGGTTAATATAAATATCAATACAACTTATGCAGTATTAGTATATAGTGTAACGAATTTAATTTTATAATCTTACCCTTTTTGGTGTAATTGATTATTTAACTAAATTAGTATCGTGATTGTTAAAGCCTTCGAAGGAGGCAGTGTGCATATTGACATGAGGCTAACATGATAGCGTGGTGCCTCTGATGTCATAAAGTAGGTTCCAGAATGTGTTCTCTTTCATATTAATCGAAATGTATAAAAGTGAAGCATTAATTATAATAGACGGAAGAACCTCGTTCTCATAATAAAGTAACCTGGACATAATGGTATTCTCTCCTTAATTACACACCATCACCCTAATAGAATTACCATGCCCTATGGAAACCTTTTATTACTCAATCCACATAACTTCTTAGTAGCGGTTGGAACTACACTGCATATTCATTGTGCGTCTCTCTCCCAACCAACCGTTACAAATAGATCAATATCCCTTTTTAGGGGTCTGTTAAATATGATTACGTACAGTTGCCTCCGAAAGTTTGTCACGGTTACACAAAACATAGTCAAATATCGATATCCAAATCAACGATATAATATATTGCGCGCAAAGTAATAAAATATAAATGAATACAATTGACTCTTGGTATAAAAAAATAACCGGGCCCGGCCAAAATCTTTCTTATATTAAAGATAAAATTTCTCAATTGAGATTTGTAAAATCTTTCTTATATTAAAGATAAAATTTCTCAATTGAGATTTGTAAAATCTTTCTTATATCAAGAATTTCTTATATTGAAAGTTTCTTATATCGAGAGTTGTATACGTATATTATTTGTCAAATAATTTTTGTGTAACTGTGACAAACTTTCGGAGGCAATTGTACATCGTACGTAACATGCTAACTATTATACCTAGTGAACACTTATTTCCGATATCGATATATAAAAAATCATGGCAAAGAAAACACCGAAAGAATGGTTTGAAGAAGCTATTTCTAAGGGGCATATTAATTATCTAGAACATAATAAATTTACAGTGCCCACAATGATTGGTATTGGAGGCTTCGGGAAGGTTTTTAAATACGAGTGGAAAAATTGTGATTTAACGGTTGCTCTTAAATGCCTTAAACTTGAAGCTGATGTAGAGTTAGACGAAAAAATTGTTAAAGATTTTGTCAATGAGGTATTTTATTACATTACTACTTACATTATTTCCTGGGTAATTCTAAATTTCTTGAATAATAATCTAAAATAAAAGCTTAAACTATTACAAAAAGTTGATTACTATCCAAATATTATTAAATTCTACGGTGTTACGAAAGGTATATATGAAATTCAGAAGTTTTAAATCTGTGTAAAATAACTATTAAAAATATTTATTATAATTAGACAATAATGGATATTATAATATGGCTTTACAATATGCCAACGACAGAAATCTACGAGAATACCTGAAAGCAAATTTTACTAGGACTTTTATTCTTGCATGAAATAATATTATTCATAGGGATCTTGTAAGTATATTATTTTTTATATGTTTGCAAGTTTTAACTATAGTAATTAATGTTTTGATAGATTTTATAGCATTCAAAGAATATTTTAATCCATCAAAAACAACCAAAAATCGCAGATTTTGGACTACAGGTTATGCATAGCACGATGGAGCCAGATTATAATCAGGCATCGAAGAGAACCAGTGACAAGACAAGCGAAGTAAAAAAGCACTGAGATTCACCATTTACTCCCACATGTATCTTTATAATCTCTGTCACATGCATAATCTCTATCACATGCATATCTATAATCTCCACAATCATATGCTATTACGTACCTTTTTCATATAAGCCTCAATTTCATATAAGCCACGATAATAACCCTAGTGTGACTATTGTCAACGCATAGGCTATTTTATTGAAATAATCCCACTTTCATTAAGATTCTTTATTTGTAATGCTAAACAATTTTCACATATGTACGTACGTACGTACCTATAAAAAAGCGACAATATGTAAAACTTTAAATATTGGTACACTTGAATTTAATGATTTAAATCGACGTCTTTCTTTAAAATGTCAAATATTCTAAACCAGACCAACAAAGAAACTGACATTAACCAATTACATTTAGAAGATAATAACACATTGAATTTTTTTTAGAGAAATTGTTAAAGAATTATATAATTTATATAATGAAGAAGATTGAAGGGCAAAACTTTAAAACAAAGATTTAACATATTGGATCAATTTTTAGCAAAAAAGAATCAAAATCCAGAAAATGTAATTAAATGGTGCTTAAAAAATCAAATCAATCCCGTGGCCCAAATAATTCTTGGACATTGTCATCTGAATGGTAAATGGATTGAAAATTGCAAATGTAAG
>CAJVPZ010001762.1:0-12500 GCA_910592135.1 Racocetra fulgida | reverse complement strand
TATTATACTTTACACCGTTTCGCAGGTAAATTTGCTTACGAGTTTATACCTGTGACCGAAACTTTTCGGCCATTTCGGCCACGTGGCAAATGTTTAAAGCAAAGTTATCAATAATTTGTAAATATGGTAAAAATCAGACTTCATATATGTTAAGCCAGCTCCTCAGAAACTTATGCAAGACCTTTTGGTATTTTAGCAAGACTTTTGGTATTTCGGCAGACTGAAATTTTCGGCAATCCATACTTAATATTATAGTTGTAGACTTATTTAGGTCATTAGGTACGGCTCAATTGCGTTTTATTTTATAACCCGATTTTTTATATAGGACGTAACTAGGCGATGTCATAAGTCTGCATCTATACTTAATATACAGCCGGAATTTCCAATACCAAAAGGTCTTGCTGCGAATCTAGCTTAACATATATGATTTCTACCATATTTACAAATTATTGATAACTTTGCTTTAAGCATTTGCCATTTGGCCGAAATGGCCGAAAGATTTCGGCCACAGGTATATGCCATTCGAGAGTTTTCTAAAAATGCTATTCTCATTAATACACAGTCGTTCTACATTTTTATTTCTTCGATTACTTTTGAGGCCCTTTAGAAATCACGTTCTTGTGCCACCTCAAATGTGCAAAATGTAAAGATGGTTAGGTATCTGTCTACCGGTAAATCTGCCGATAACAATAGGATGTGATTTAACTATCATTACGTCATCGAGTACGTAATACTATTACACAGCAAAAAGGCCTCGAGACGAATTTTTTAGTTGTAGATATTAATATTTAATCAATTAAAATTTTAAATATAAAATAGAAAAATACTGCATAAAAAAATAGCGATAGTACAAAATTTTATTATACTAATGCGGGCTAAAAAAAATTTGCTGTGAATAAATTACATATTTAGAAATATGATCCGATAAAAATCTCAATTGTGATCAAAGTGCCATTTTACACATAATGATTTACCGTATTACACAGCATCAATTTGTTCTTAGATTTCGAATCTCGTCTTAACCTAAATAGATTCTAATTCCAAGGACGTTTAAAGCCTGGCACCTTCCGGCTTTTCCAATTTTTAATTAATATAGTTAGACATGGGCTAGGAGGTTAATAGGTATATAGTAAAATCGCATTTCCGACACATTTACTTAGTGAATCAAGACCGCTTTAGATAGCCATTTTTTATATTTTCGTGTTTTTGTATTTGTCGTTTTGTTCGGAATAATCAGTAACACAGATCGAGTAATTCGTAAGGTGCCAGGCTTTAAACGACCTCTAATTCCATTCCAATGTACGACATTGATATTTGATTTGATAATACGTAGTAGGTAAATTCATTTTTTAGATTGTATATACAGCATTAAAATGAGAAAAAATAACATTAAGTTCCTAAATTACTAAATAGCTGGGCAGCTGAATTTTGTAAAGGGTAATAAATTAATGTGTCATTTTGTACAGTCTTGTGCCGTTGAACGAATTACAGTCAACCCTTTATAAGTGTACGCAGCCAAGAAATGTGTACTTATAGAAGGTATTTTGGTCCAAGTCCAATCTTTAATTATTCTAACCTTTTCGAATCATTTTTATTGTATTGACCAAATGATATGCACTTATAGAAAAACCACAACAAAGTGCACTTATAGTGTAAACTTATTGGCAGATGATGAGCAAATCTTTCATTACAATTGTAGTTAAAAAAGTTTTTTAATAAATTTTATGTTACGATAAATTCAATAATAAATAATTGTGTATATTTCGTCTAATTGATATAAAAATTTCCGATTTATTTATATCAATGTATTTGGCACGATTAAAAAAAAATAAAAATAAAAAGTGATCAAAGTAAATCATATTTTAACGTTTCTAAAATCATAACACAAGATCCCCTGATTCATCATGTTTGTTTATCATTATTGTCTTGTCAAAAAAATTAACGGTTATGGTTAACACTGATTTGTAGTTTTACCATAATTAAAAAAACATCTGATGCACTAATGAATCACAAGGTAAAAAAACAGCCTTCAATATATATCGGTATTAGCTAGATGGTAGACGTAAATGGTAAAAGTATATTCGTAAAAAAGTCCTGATGTGATTTTGACGTTATTAACGATTATATTAGTTAAAATGATTTAAGTAGCAAAAAAAAAAGTATAAAAAAATCAAAATAAAAAAAATGAAAAAAAAACTCTGAATTATGTCAACTAAGTCTCAGAAAACCAGAAGGCAAAAAAGAGATGGCAAATATATACCACCAGATAGCGAGGATGAAAGTGATTCACCATCTGAAACTTCAAATCGTCCATTAAAAGGGAGATCACGTGTTCCTTTCCTGCCAAGCTCAAAGAACCATATCAATATGTCAAAACGGAAAAATACTGCAAAACGTATTGTTCGAAATCCAACAAATAAAAAGAAACATCGACATCACAAAACTGTTGTTTTTGGTGCTCCAGGAAGCAATGAATCAAAAAAGATGTTTGTTCCCAAAATTGTCGTTAGAAACCCTACTCGTAAAGTTGTTAGAGTATTGTCAAAACCAAATAAAATTAACGAAGGACATTTGGCACCACCAGCTCCAATGATGCGTAGAATGTCGAAAAAGCAAAAATATCAAATTGGAATAGACAAAAATACAATTATTGAAGCCCAAGATGCACTTTTGGCATCATTTCCGTTACCATCTTCATCGGTTCCTCATAAATTTAGCAAAAATATTAGCATTATCGGTGCTATTAATATTCGAGCATTTGGTGCTAAAAAATTTTCTAATCTTGCCGTAATGAGAGTTATTATAGACATCCTTCGACGATACGATATTGTTCTTTGCCAAGAAATTCTTGTACCAATTGGTAAAGAAGAAATGATTCAGCGACTTGTAGACTTAATATCAACTCCTTCCACTCCATATTCTTTTACGTTGAGTCGTCCTATTGGTAAGAGTTCGTATCAAGAAAGGTATCTTTACTTGTATAGAAAGAATGAATGGAAAGTATTAGAGGACTATGTAATTGATGATCAAAAAATGGGTAATAAATTTATCAGAGAACCTTATGTTGTCAGATTTCAACATTTAAGAAAGCCTAACGTGAAAGTTACCCTTGTTGGTTGCCATACACAACCACAAAATGCTTATAATGAAATAAAAACGTTAGTGGCTGATATATATACTAATGTGAAAGAAAATTTAGAAAGAAATAATCTAAGGGGTTTCAATAGATTATACACTCTTTTATGGAGTCATTTATGTTGTTGCCTAAATGACGTATCTTCTAAAGATGGTGAAAATGATGAACCTATAATTTTAATGGGGGATTTTAATGCATCAGGTTCTTATCTCAACAAACGAGAGCTTTCAAAACTTGATGGAATATTGCGTAAAAACAATCTGATTTGGGGAATTCAACATTCAAGCAATACCACTTTGGCTGCGAGAGATGCCGCTTATGATCGATTTATATTTGAGAAGGCAAGTGTACGAGAATGGATTGGGCATACTCGTGTATGGAGATTTGATGAGGCTTGGATAAATGAAAAAGTAGATCCAATTTTGGTCAAAAGTGTAGCAAAACGCGTCACAGACCATTATCCTATTGAATTTGAATTGAGGATTTAGTTGTTTTTTTTTTCTTTTTTTTTGATTTATTGTATTTTTATTAATTTATAACAATAATATCATATTTCGAAATCACGGGCTGATTTCTAACATATAGCTCGTGAAGCCTATACACTCATTATTCAAAAATATTAAACAATTGTTATATTCATATTTGGCCACAAAATTTAAATTAAATGTATCAAAGGTTCTAGAAGTAAGTATTTTAAGATTAAATACTTTTTATTATTCATTTATTTACACGAATCTTAATATTTTGTAGGCCACTCATAAGACGGCACAAACTTCTATACGTCATGACGTATTTCTGATTAGTTTATATTTTTTCACATGTAATATTGTAAAGTTTTATTATTAGTAATAATAATTATATATGATAGCCTATAAAGAAGTTATTCTTATCATTGGAATGACTCAATTAACATTGATAATAAATTATTTATTTTTAATTAACTAACTAGAGTTACATAAAGACTAACATGCTTCAAGTTTTTTTATATCATCAAATAAATCTAATAATGTTGCTGCTGACCATGCCTGTGTGGGACATGAATAAGGGCAAAATGCTCCATCTGCATTTGTTAATTCAGGAAGACCAGCCCATAAGTCTGTTTCGATCACTTCACGATGTCGTAGTAGATGTCTTGTTATAGTGTGAATTGTTTCATGTTTCTAATAGCAATATAAGAAAGGTTGGAATTAAAAAAACAGCTTTAAACTAAAATAAGACAATAAACAATCAACGTACATTGTCTTTTCCACACCCTACTCGAGTATCAAAATACAAGTATGCACGAAGGAAATAGCCAGTACACCAAAGCCATTCCTAAAAATAATATTTTAGTTAGAAATATGCATAAAAGACGTTATATAAGTACCGTATTTGCGCGTAATAACGCACATATGCGTTATTTTGAAATCTTCACTTTTTTGAAAATTGCATATTTTGACTCAAAATAACGCGCCTCGATCGATCTGAATTCGCATATATATGCAATTACTATATATTGTTATGCTTAAATATATTATGCGAAATATCGAACAGGTGTATCCCAAAATAACGTGCAGATGCGCGTTATTACACGCCAATACGGTAAATATTATGATACTACTTACGGGGCCCTGATGATAATTCCATCCCTTAGCAACAGATGGGTCAGTGCCATCATTGCTGTTATCATAAACACCTCGATATGCCAAATCATTTGGATCAAGTGTACGCATTCCTAATGGTCCAGCTAATACCTCGCGTGCAATATTCAATGCTTGAAGTGCATGATGCTCATCAAATAGTTCTGGCGCCTGATTATATAAAATTAACAAAAGTATGATTATAGTTCAGGTGCCTGTTTATATTTATATTTTAAAAACAATATCAGACATTATGCGTACCACAACCATAGCAACCGGAAAATTTGGTCTTAATTGATAATCTTGATATTCTCCAGATGAATTGCATAAATCCTTATATATACCTCTACGATTAACCAATTTGGAATTCAATTTGTATTTTGAATCTTCATTTGGGTCTAATTTAAACAGCAAAAATCAGTAAATAGTCAGAAATGAATTTATAAAAGTTCGAGTGACTGAGTAATACAGTAGGTCTCACCGGTAGGAATATAGAAATGTTTTTCAAACGATTGTTGGATTAAATCATTCCATTCGGCAAATGTAATAAATTTCTTCGTAGGACATTCTATATTTAAAAAGTTATTATGTCTGCAACAATTTCTATTTAACGTGCTGGATTAACATGTTATTAATATAAACGTTGTATACCTTTAAGTTCAACACCATTCCATGGATAATGACCAGTTTTATTTAATTCTGTTATCCATCGCAAAGTAGATTTTAATAGCCCAATAATTTCAACTGCTGCTCCATCTCTTGGTGTAGCCGGTCGACCTTTATTTCCGGCTTTATCTGATTCTCCCATCTTATCCATCCAAGTACCACAATTCCATTGGTTTCCACCATTTAAAAAGCCAGTTTCCCAATCAACATCAATATCAATTTGGAATCCTTTATCAGTCATAGCATGATCAAGGTTGGGACCTGCATTCCATTCTTTGAAATGAATTCCACAAGCATGTCGTTCCATAATTTCTTGAATAATCTCAAGAATAGTAGATTCGTATTTATAGGATAGAGGATCATCCGCTTCAATAAATTCATCGTTTTTAGGGAATCGTCGTGTAACAGGTGTCTTAAGAAAATCTAAACCTTCCGGAGAGAATTTGCAATAATCTTGTATGGATTGCAAAAACCACCATGGTGCATCACGACAATTATAACGTGGTCGACGTGCAGCATCCAATAAATTTGGAATCATTCCATGTTTAAGTACACTACCAAATCCAATTATATGTTTTTTAGCAGCTTCAAAATTACCCGTAGTAAGAAATAGACCACGCAATGAAATAAAAACATCACGTCCCCAACATCTCATGTGAGCGGTAGCAAAATGTGGCAATCCTGCGGCCATCGATGGACCAATTTCCGTGGGGTGCAATCCAGTCGACAAAACTATTCCATACATTTGCACTGAACACAAAGCAAGTGATTGGATAAATGAACTTCCTTCGTACGCGCAGGGTGATAACTGTGACATAACTCGTTTAATTGCTGCAGAATGTGCTGTCTTTATAACCAAAGAAAAAAATTTTGGAACTAAAAAGCCCGGTACTGTCTTTACAATTGCAAATCTTTCTTGATACCAATCGCATAGTCCTTTTAGGTTTGGTGCGTACTTTAAATAACTATAATGAAATAATGACATGTTATAATAAGTTTGACATATAATTCGTAAACGTGACAATTACCTAACAAGACGGTCCACAACATAATCTAAAGCCCAATGACCTTCACGTAAGTTAGCACAAAACGGATGACCCAAGTCATTTTCTTTCATTATTGGGCGTAAAACCGACATAAATCCTTCTAAACCACAATATGGTAGATCACCATATCCAGGTACGTTATATGTGCCGTGACCAGGTATAAGATCGTTTTCTTCACTACCACATCGATATAATACTATATTCAAATCGACCAAGTTTAACTCTTTAAAAACTTCGTCAGCACCTGATGTAAGCATTTCATCTAGAGAATTATGTTTATCCACCTTCGTTTTAAGAAGAGTGATACTGCCAGAAGGAAATTCTTTCGGCAACGTAACTTCAGTATATTTTCCGTGTTCATCAGATAATTCGCGTAATATAGGAGCGTTAAGTGCCTTAAGTGATGACGGAAGCCCAGTCAGATATTTATCATCACGAATAAATTCTTTAGATCGGACTTCCAAGCATGTAGAAAAGAGTACTTCGGCCTTCGTACCCCTTAACTTGATTGGAGTAACTGAAGAATAAATATAAGGTAAAAATATGAATTGAGAAGGCACAATGTTTCAATAACATATAAGAGGTCTTAAATGCTTACGATTATAACCGCTTTTTACAGAGTCAGAGAAAGCGCAATGAGCAACCAATAAATACCCATTATTGTTGTGTGGATTCACGCGATGAACTATAATAGACTAATATCATACAGATCAAACAATTAAAAGTTAATAAAATGGAAATGAAGTTTGTTAGTTCCATTGAACTTACATCATTTTCGTGGTGTACATGGGTTTCTATATGTCCATCCAATAACATTTCAACGTGCAAATGCTGCATTACTTTTTTAACTAAAATCATAAAATACGGATAAAATAAGTATATATACAATTAATTGTGATAAAATTATTAAAAAAAAAAAAATTGTAATTCACTTGCCTCTTGCTATACCAATTTCAAGAGGTTTCTCATATAATTTATATGGTCTAGTTTCGTTTACCAAATCAACCGTCATTGGATAAATTTCATCATATCCTTTGACGCTTCCAACAGCACAAGAACTCATGGCAACAAGAGCACCATTTGATAAAGAGTCTTCTGCAGTTCTCTTTTGATGAGGTGTTTCATTATCGTGAGTACAATCCATGAAAAGTGCGTGCGGGTTGGATCCTACCAAGGGAACAATGCAACAAGGCGTTTCTGAATATTCATCAACATCTGTATAAGTTGATGCGTCTGAGAGACATGCATCATCTATAGACCCTTTAATTTAATAACAAGTAAAACAATATAAGCTTTCATATGATGTCTAATAAGCTAATACACGATATACATACTTACCAACAGGTTTTCCACCATGACGATGAACTAATCTACTTAACTCGTGCGAATCCCAAGCTTGCATGGCCTCCCTAATGAGAGAGTTAATGCCCAAATGATTCACAAATTTTATGTCCATTTCCTCCGAACCGGTAAATAATTCTGCGACAACATAAAGGTTCGGTCGAACGCGACGGGCGGCATCGAGAAGATGCTGACCGACATGAAGTGGAGTGGAATGACAATTGTCAATACGGATCCCATGGAAAAGCGATGCAAGCTGCACAGTATATTTTGTCATATGATCCCAAAGCCAAGGCGAATCATCCTATAAAAAAAAATAACAAACATGGGGTATTATGTCAAAATTGTAAAGATATGCTTACAGGCAATACTGAACATAATGAATCACGTTACCCTGCTTTTACCATATCTTAACTTCACACAATCACCCCAAACGATCACCTCTCTTCGTAAATAAGAAAACGATTCGTTACTTGCAAAATCCTGCAAGGGATTTGCATTCCAAATCCAACCATTATTTACAACAGCCAAAGATCCTTTTGGATGCTTTTGCGTTTTTTCATTAAGTGGAATACGAGTAAAATACCGCTCAACGAGAGGAACACTAGTAAATTCATCGCATGTAAATATTAATTGAAATTAATTATTCAAATTCTACAAAATTACCAAATTACCGTTGAGTTATTTCTTTTTGGTTTGGTCCATGAGGATCAAGTTTCAAATATTTGGCACGATTCCACAAATTTTCAAGAATTATGATAACTTCATCATCATATAATTTATAAAATGGCAAGTTTACTTCGTTGATAATTGCTTTGAATTTGTTCAGCATAATTTCATGTATTGACTTTTCATTTATTGCCCCCTCCGGTTTTACCTCATTTACTTCTATAGGTTTTATATTGGCAACTTTTTCAGAAGTTATTTCTTTAATCTCGCTCTTGTCTTCTGATTTATTCAATTCATTATTTTTTTTGATAAGGGTATTTTTCGAAGAAATAGATTCTAGGGTATATTTAGGTTCCGAGTCATGATTATCTTTGGTATTTTCCAATTTATCCGTATCTAATTGTTCCTTCTGAGATGAATCATCAATTGATACATTAGAATCATTATTCACACTTTCGTATTTTGCTTCAGTCTCAATCAACCTCTCAATAAAAGCAAGAGCAATGTCAATATTTATTTTTTTGTAGAAACGCTGGCCAAAAGTGCCTTTATTATATAAACCTTTATCGGCTAATAATTTGGCTTGTTCTTTAAATGAAAGTGCAGCAATGTCAATATTTTCAAATAAAGACTTGTCAACTGATGCATTCTTATCTAATGCAGCTTGAAATTCACTTAATGCTTCTTTGACATCAATAACATAGAATTCCCATAAACGTATTTTATCAATAACATGCTGTTTAACACCCTCAATAATTGCTTTTAAATCTTCTTCAGATTGGACGTGAGCCTTATAACCAAGTGAAGAAATATTTTCGGAATATTCTAATAATGCAGTATCTAACTCGTAAGCAGGAATAAGATGTGGAGAATTTACTAAATTATAACCTGAATTTATAAGATAAAGTATTGAGTGAATCGAGTGAAAAAAAATTTTTTTCCAAAAATTTAAGAAATTATAATAATAACAAAGTTAACACATACCAGCCTCTGGGTGATCTTGAAGCCATTCACTATTACATGCAGTGTGATTCCAAACTATATCGGTTAAACTTAAGATTCCATATTCTTCATCAAGCTTGTTTACCGTTTGTTTTACGATTTCAATTTTTTCCGATAAACTTTTTACACGATCTTTTTCTTCAAACAAATCATCTGAGAAGGTCAACTGATCAAATATAGAATACGGAGAGTTAGAGATGCCACGGGACTGCATAGGTAAAAAGTGGATCATATTATAACCAAGGTCAGATATAGTCTTGATGTGTTCGTCCCATTGAGAAAAGGGACCAAGTAATTTAGGTAGGACGGATTGAATGACAATACCATCAAGAGGAATTGTGACTCTAGGCTCATATGATATTGGTTCCGATGAAAATATCCTGTATCGAGGAACCATTTCAAGTATCGGATCAACCGTAAAATAACATCTTTTTGAAGTTTTTACAGTTTCATCGAAGTTCTTTGAATTTGTTGGAGATTCCTTATATTCAACATAGAATTCAAATGCGCCTGATCTCTTGATTGTAATATCAACATGAAGAGGTTTCGAAAATAATTTTGGAAACCTAATTTAAAAATGTATAAAAGGCACCATTTTTGAATTAGTTTTAAGATGCGATTCTATCTAAATACAAAATAACTTACTTCCTTGGATAAAATTTATTCCTATCGAATTCTGCACTAAATTTAGAAAAAAATAAATAAGATAAAATCGTTGATCGGATTGGATAAATAATACAATTTCATACTTAAAAGACTTACTCATCTAAGGGATGGTTGGTATATAAAACCCCTTCTTTTGAAATAAGGGAATCAGCACGAATACTAAAGCGAAGAATATAAGGCTTTGTAGGTGGAGGTAGCCGTATAAACTGTTTTCTTTTGCTAAGTGATCCATCACCCTCAAGTTCAAGTAGGTAAATAGTGTTCATCGATTTCTTCACTGACATTTGGATATTAAAAGAAAAAATTGAATAATTTCTTGCAGTATTTGTAATTAAGGGGAAAGAGAAACTTAATATATATGATTTCGGCAGAAATCGTCCCAGATTAGGAAATGGTTACACGGTTTATTAATCTCCCTTAACGTTAGGGAATACCGCGTGCACTTATTTGTGCGAGTGATACAAATCTAAATTAGGAATTGATACAATTGATTGGCTGATAATTATCATGTGAATACGGACTGTTCGGACCAATCTACTCAGGAAGACGGGTCGGATCCACGGTCATGGCTGTGTAATACAGGGTGACCGTCAGTAAATTGATATAACTCATGCCTCCAGGCCGTCAGTAATTTGATTCCCTACATATCGCATACGTTATTAGTATTACGATACTGCGTAACAAAACACATCCAAGCTAATTATTCTTGTTAATTTAGTCAACATAAAATATTGCATATTACCCAATAAACAACATTTATTAAACAATATTTACTTATATGATTGAGCATAGTATATAGTTAAATTATTAAATTTTACCATTATTAAATTATCTCAATTAAATTTTTAAAAATCTGTTACTTTTACTTGCACATATATTGGATAACAAATAAATAATAAATAAAAAATAAAATTATATTTACATTTAAAATTTTGATAAGGAAAACATACTAGTAACTCCGGATATAATAAACTAAAAATTAATAGCAATTTTAACAATACTGGCTATGTAACATCTAATTTTTAAACGTTAAAGTGAACGTTAAGGTGAGCGTTAAGGTGAATGCTAGAGTTAAAATAAGGTGAACGTTAAGATGAATGCTAAGGTGAACGTTAAAGTGAATGCTAGGGTTTAAAGTAAGGTAAACGCGAACATTAAAAGTGAACGTTAAGGTGGACGTTAAAAGTGAATGCTAGAGTTAAAGTAAAGTGAACGTTAAAGTGAATGTTAGAGTTAAAGTAAAGTGAACGTTAAAGTAAACGTTAAAGTGAATGTAAAGGTGAACGTTAAAGGTGGATATGAAGGTGAACGTCAAAGGTGGATATGAAGGTGAACGTTAAAGGTGGATATGAAGGTGAACGTTAAAGGTGAAGGTTAAAATGAATATTAAAGTGGATGTTAAAATAAGGTAACGTTGAAGGTTTAATAAGAGGCAACGTTAAATAAGTAAAACAACGTTAAAGTGAATGCTAGAGTTAAAAGTAAATTAAAAATAATATTCACCTTAACGTCAACATTAAAGATTAAAATAATATTCACCTTGACGTCAACATTAAAGGTTAAAGTGAATATTAAAGGGTTAAAGTAAATACTAGAGTTAAAAGTATAATACTAGAGTTAAAGTATAATATTCATCTTAACGTTCACTTTACTCAATAATATTCACACCTTACTCTAACTCTAGCATTCACCTGAACGTTATTATTAATTTTCACCTTACTTTAACTCTAGCATTCATTCTAACGTTCACCTTAATATTCACCCGAACGTTCACCTTACTTTAACTCTAACAGTTACCTTAACGTTCATCTTAACGTTCACCTTTAACGTTCATTTTACCGTTCAGCCTAACATTAACTCTAGCATACTATAGCATTCACCTTAACGTTCATTTTAACGTTCACCTTAACGTTCAGCCTAACATTAGCTCATTCACCTTAACGTTCACCTTAACGTTCACCTTAAGTTCACCTTAACGTTCACCTTAACGTTCATCTTAAGTTCACCTTAACGTTCACCTTAACATTCACCTTACTTTAACTCAGTATTCACCTTAACGTTCGCCTTAACGTTCATTTTGACGTTCACCTTAACATTCACCTTATAAGCATTTACCTAACGTTCACCTTAACGTTCACTTTACTTTAAATTCAAGTATTTACCTTAACCTTAACGTTCACCTTAACGTTCACTTTACTTTAAATTCAAGTATTTACCTTAACCTTAACGTTCACCTTAACGTTCACTTTACTTTAAATTCAAGTATTTACCTTAACCTTAACGTTCACCTTAACGTTCACTTTACTTTAAATTCAAGTATTTACCTTAACCTTAACGTTCACCTTAACGTTCACT